>PVKE010010801.1:0-41674 GCA_004027555.1 Craseonycteris thonglongyai
GCAATAAGAAAAGATGAAATACAGCCATTTGTGACAACATGGATGGACTTTGAAAACATCTTATTAAGCAAAATAAGTCAGAATAAAAAAGAATCAACAAACATATGACCTCACTTATAGGTGGAATATAAAACTGAAAGGAACAAAGAAACAAAGACTCATGGACACAGTCAATAGTTTAGTGGTTACCTGAGGATAAGGGGGGAGGTGGGTGGGAGAGGTGGGGGGGAGTAGGGAGGGGGAATCAAACATACAGTGACGGAAAGTGAGCTGATTCTGGGTGGTGAGCATATAATGGGATGTATGCACAATGTAATGTAGAATTGTACACCTGGAAACAATGTAATTGATGTCAATTAATGTCATCTCAATAAATTTTACAAAAAAAAAGTCACAAAAATAATCTCATAATGTTTTAAGAATTTGTGTTGGGCTTCATTTAAAGCCATCTGGGCTACAGGATGGACATGCCTACGCTAAACGGATTGTAAAGAAAATGCTCAGGACTGTTGTAAATGGGGAGAAATCACCCTTGTCCAGGCTAGGACGAGAATTTTAGGAGTGGCTATCTTGGACCTGGGGTTAGGAGCCACCACAGACCTTGGGAATGGGGAAGCATTTCTGGAGGGGGAATAGGCTGGAGAGTTTAGGGTGTATTAGGGCCGTGGGGGTGGGGGGAATCCTGGACACATTCCTGTCTAGTCACTGATGGTTGCAAACAGCCTGACTCACACATGAATTAGCATAAGCAGGGACAGATCTGGGTTTTGTGATGCCTGAAACTTATACAATTTCTGTGCCCTCTGTAAGAGAAAGAATACAAGATCATATAAAATTAGGTATGAAGAATGCATTTGTCGAACAAGGTAAGTTATTATTGGAGTGTTAGAGATCTGGAACATTTTCTACCCAGATCTCTTTAGGCAGTTTACCAGAGGTGCCTACCCTAGCTTCCCTTTCCACTTAGGACACTCAGCTCCCAGAACCTCCCAGGATCTGGAGCCTCCACCTCCTACATTCCAGGTAAGTCTGCCCCTGAGCACAAGCAGACAAGAGATTGACTCGGATTCAAGTTCAAGAGAACAGAAGGAGCCAGCAAGCCTGTGGAGCAGGCCCTGGGCAAGACCCCACTGGCCAGTGAAACACAGAGGACAGTTCCTGATGCGACCAGGCCCACGAACACCGCCAGCTCATTTATGCATTGGGGTGACTGCTGTTCTGTGTGTGCCTGTTACATGAACCCCAGCTGAGACCCTTAGTGGGGCTAGTAGCTCCTCTCATTTGCAGGATCTGTGCCTTTGAGTAACGGCAACAAAGCTGGAGAATTTAGATGACCCAGCAAGTTTAAGTATGAATTCACAGAGCGCTTCCAGTTACCAGCAGGTCAACACTGATTCAAGCATAGCGGGATCCAGGTTTTCCCATCATGCATCAGGCTCTGCCATTGCCAAAGTCTCATGTGTGTTCCATGACTGGGGCTCCAAATCGGTAGGAGCACCCTTTTGATTCCCCAACCATGGCTGAAACGCGACAGTTTCCACAGCTGTGCATCCTGGTCCAGAGCGGAGCTGAGGGGGTGGGAGAGGGGTGGGGGATAGGAAGGGAGTGGGGGTGAGTAGAAAGACTTCCCCCAGGTGGAAACACCGCCCTTAAGTTATCATTAAAACAGTGTCACAGACTGTCTGCTCCAGAAAGCACCTCAGTCATTCAGTACAGAGGGTTACAAATGTTTAATCACATTTCCCCCAAAAGAACTTTTATACAGAAGGCCAACAAGCAGAGCAGAGAATTCCCTCCATATCACTCATTCCTTATTCTTCTCAAGTACGTTAAGTCTGGCACCAAGTCTACTCACCATGGAGTCTGGTATCAGCAGCAGCCCGTTACTGAAGCTGCTTCTCCCGGATCCCGTTCCTCTGCCCTTCATGCCCCTCGTCTACCACGGCTCCATCCACAGAGGAGGTCACCCTCCCCAGCGCTCTCCTGTCTCCCAGCCCCTGCTGTTCAGGAAGACACAGAGCTACCCTTTTGGTGATTCCATTTCACCAAGACTTACTTGACCACAGACACCCACACATGGCGATTCTCAAGGTCATGGCACTTGGAGACCACCACCTGGGCAGGCAAGACCCAGGCCTGCCCCCTCCCTGGCACCTGCCAGCTCCTCTCTCCCAGGAAGGACCACTCTGAGCCCAGACCCCCTCCCCTCTCCTCCAGCTCTACCCGCCTCCAAACAGAACTTAGGTGGGGGGAGCCTGGTCCTCCCTGCGCGTGGCTTTTTGTCCTGAAACTCAAACACTGCTAACAACCCGCCAGGTCTAGGAAGCTAGAACTCCAAAAGGGAACATTAGACTTCCTTCTTTAGGTGATGGCAGGAAAAACGTTCACCTCATTCTTTGGAGTCTCTTATGACAGCCTGAACAACGTGTGAATGAACAGATGAATTAATAAGTCAACAGAGTGGCCCACTACCCCAGTGAAATTACTAAAGCAGAGCCAGAGAAGCTCTGGTGAAGAGGGCCAGTTCCTATGCCCCTGTTATCCATCCTGTGATGGATCCCTGAGGGTCTACGAGTGCTAGGCTCCCACCCCCACTCACTCACTTTGGTTTTACAGACGGGGAACTTGAAGTGAGCCAGCTAATCAGGCCCTGAGACAAGCAAGAGGCTGCCTTCAGCACTAACAGGATTTGTCACTGGGCACCAGCTCCTATACCCCAGCAGAAGCCCCTTCCTTCTCAACAGGTCCCCAACACCTCCCCAGGGGCTCTCAAAGAGGCAGAGAGAACAAAGGGGCAGGACTCAGGAGCTACCACAGAGAAGAGCCTCCTCCACCCTGTCAGTGGCTGGTTAGGGTGGTGGTGGTTGTCTGATCAGGGACTGGGCCTTCCCATTCTGAGCCTAGTGAGTAAAGGAGGAGATCAGGACCCGCAAGCTGACACGCTCACTGCCCCAGCTCACCTGGGAGAGGTTAGATTGAAGGGTGTACAGACATGCCAGGAACCTGCCCAGCAGAGCCCTTCTTCTGTGAGCTGTCAGAAATGCCACCAGGGCCCGGAAGACATTCACTTCACATGACACCTTGCTCCTGGAGAAGGGGAAGGAATCTGTATCAAGAGACCAGTACAACCAAATGTTGGCAGGCGCTGTGGTGCTGAAAATCGCTGGTAAGGTGCCTGGAACTCTTAGTTCAAATTGCCAAAAGCCTGAGCCATGTGGTTAACAGGCAGAAACTTCAAAGGGAATAAATATTTTGCTTTTGAGAAAATGGATTCACAGAAAGGCTTTCATATGGCAAAGGAATATTAGTCAGGATGGTCTATGATATGCCGCAGTAACAAATAAATCCTGAAATCCTGATAAAATTGATCTTAATCTTAAAAGTCTTGGTATAACAAAGATTGATTTCTCATTCACAAGAAATCTGGTGCCTGTCAGGAGCCCCTGCCCTCTCTTGTCACTATGTGCTGTGGACACATGGCCTTCAAGGTAAGCGGGGGAGACGGAAAACGGCAGCTGCATCCTGATTGCCTCTGTGTGGAAACAGCTCCCATCACTCCGCTCTCGGTCCACTGGAAACAACCAGGCACACAGCCCCAGCGTAATCACGGGGACCAGCACACGCAGGGGGCACGTGCATATTTGATGAGCATCGCAGTCACATCACTGCCCAAATGTCTGGTCTTATTCCTAGGGCATTGGCATAAACAACTCTTCAGGGGGCAAAACTGGTTAAAAGAAAGAAAAGAGGGCTGAGCAGGTTATCGGGGAGACCAAGTACAAAGGGTACTCCAATGGCCCAGAAAACACTGAGAGCTTGAGCATAAACTAAGGGAAACTAGTCCGGCGGGAGAGGACACTGAACTTGGGAGGGCCACTAGAATCTGTCACTAGGGGTACCTCTGAGGGGTCCAGAGGTCCAGGGTCTCCCTGCCCCTGAATTTGAGGCCTACCAGGCTCTGGAGAACTGTCCCCCGCTGAGATTTCCAGCTTCCTCCAACGCTCCTGCCCCTCACTTTCCCAGCCTCACCTGCCTCAGACCTCTCCCAGCACCTTGGAGCCTCGTTGGCTCTTCCCTGGCCCAGACCCCCCCTCCTTCCTCCCTGCCTCCTCCTCCTCCCCTGACCCTCAGGCAGGGCAGGTCCCGCACTCAGTGCCTCCCTAGTGCCCTATTTTTTACCCCATCAGAATACAATAAGGACCTTTGATTGCTATCACTGATCCCCTCTCAGACTTGCAAGCTCCCCCAATGCAGCACCCACTTGTGCACAGCCCACCACTGTTTCCTCAGTGCCCAGCACCATGGCTGGCACAGCAGGGCACTATTTCCTGAATGAATGAGCAATCCAACAGCAGCTCTAGGACTTCAGCTTCTCCGAGCCAGGAGTGTGTGTCAGACTTGTTCATACCTACATCCCCAGCACCTAGAAAGCATGTTTGTTGAGTGACTGAATGACCTTCTGAGCTAGTGAGGTCCATTTAGATGCCTTCGTTATACAAATGGAGAAACAGAGGCCCAGAGAATCCAAAGGTCTACCCACAGTGCCACAGCTCCAACAGCCGGGTGGGCTCTTAGTGCCAACAAGTGACATCATCTGTCACACTCTGCCTGTCCCTTTTTGTGGAGGAAAACACATGCAGGTATTGAGGCTTTCCAGAAGCAGCTGCCCAAAGCATTTACATGTATGGGAATGTATTTATTCCCTGTCCTGCTTTACAAAGAACTGGAGGCAGTTCGTATCAATGCCGTATTTTTCCAAACCCAGGAGCAAAACATGAAGTAAAAACAACCTGTTCAGAAGGAAGGGAGCTGGCACCATAAGCAGAACCCATTTCCCTGGTCAGAGCAGAAATGATCCCACCAAGAGGGTTTTCTCTATAATCAAATTACCAAAAGGAGTGACTCAGAAGAAGAGCAGATGTGGAAGACTTCAGTTTTGCTGAAAAATTTGGCACAGTGTCTCAAGACACTGAATTTGCAAAATTCTTGTGTAAGAACAGCGTCACATGTAATAAAAATCTGGCTGCGGGACCACTTCTGGGGACGATGCTGACGGCCAAACCCACCAAGCGAGGCCGTTGGTCCTCAGGGACACAAACCTTCTCCTCCGCGTCTGCAAGGGCCAGCAGAGGGCGCTGTGAGGCGGCTGCAGTCCCAGGACGGTAATAACAGGGTATGAGGTATGATTCTTCGTAGCAGTCCTTTCAGCCACATCTTATGGGGTCCTCACCATCAAAAGCAGAGGCTCAGAAGAGTTAAGTGACCTCCCAAGTTCAAGGTCACTCACAGAGCAGAGGAGTGGCTGAAGCTGGGCTGTAAGGTCCTCTGCTTCCCATCCACTGTGGGTATAACGAGGACTGAGGCAGTGGTTCATTGTGGGAAGGACATTTTCCTCCTTCAGATACATGGGCATCGGACTTTTTAATGCGCACAAGGTACTAACTGTGACCCGACTAGCTCCATCAGTCCCCGTGGTGAGCATTTTTCAGTGAGCCTTTCTTACAAGGGTCATAGTGGACTCAAGGTAAGGGGGAAAGAGACTCAGTGGCTGGCCTCCGAATCTCACCATGGACGCTTCCCTAAAGAGCTCACAGGTTTTTTATGAGCAATGCCCTTCCTGTTCGTCCCAGGAACTAGGTGCAGTCATATCCCAAACTGAGCCCTATACCCTCCCCCAAACCTGGCTCCCATCCATTGAACTTCACCAGAATGAATGCCAACAGCCAATTTTATATACAAACCAGAAACATCACGTCATCCTTGACACCTCCCTTTTCCTCAGCTCCCCAAATCCAACCCACTGCCAAGTTCATCTGACCTCCTACATACTATCCATATGCACCTTCTTTAACCTGTTCTCACTCCCTCCACCTCAGGCCAAGCGATCACCAAGTTTCGCTCCAGATAATGCCAACAGTTTCCTCCCCAATCCTCACTTCCTTCCAGCTCCCTCCCACTACCCTCCACACTGCAGCCAGAGAGCACTTGAATATGCCCATTTGGACATGTCGCACCCAGCTTAAAATGCTCCATAGCTCCCATCGTACCAAGTCTTTAACACAGCCAGCGAGGCCCGGTGTGATCTGGCCCCTGCCTGCCTTTCTGGCCTCTCTGCTGCAGCCTTAACTGCTCACTCTCCAACCTCCAGACCCATGAGCCTTCTCTCTGCTCTGTGTTTATGCCACATTCTTCCATGTGTCCCGTTCCCACCATTCTCTGTCCCTGCCTACCTCTACCAACTGGACTCCTAGTGATCCTTCAAAGCACAGCTCCAATGTCATCTGCTAAGGAAGGCAGCGCTCCTGAGCACTCAGAGCTGGGTCAGAGCCTCCTGACAGACACTGTGTGCTTAGGTTTTATAGCACCTGTCACAGTCTAAATCAAATACCACTCCATGACAATGGCCCCTGATCACCCATTCAACAGGATCCTGTTGATGCTCCTAGCAACAGGAACATCACCTGGCACATGAGCAGAACTCAATAGATGTTTACTGGGGGGGCGGGATGCGGGGGAGAGGGGAGACAATAAATGAAGCGTGGACACAGCAAATGGGGAAACTGAAACTGGGCCTCACTGGGATAAAGGACCTTGACAAAGGACATGAAATCTTCCAGGATTAGGCATCACTCAACCTCTGGAGATAGATCTGCGAACATACCCATCTGAAACTAAGTAAAATGTTTCTATTCAATAGGATCGAAGGTTGGGGGAAGGAAAGTCCAAAACGCACATGCATCATACCCAGCAGTGACAAGGGCTAGCAAGGGAGGGCCCAAATATCCATCTCTTCTCAATTATCCACCCAGCTAAGGACAGGTGGACCATGAAAGAGTCATAAGCTGGAGCATCAAGAAAGTAAAGCTGAGCTTTGGGCTCATAGTGGTGTGAAGGAGGGGGCAGGCCGGGTGTCGGGCCCACCCTGATTAAAGTGTTAGCAGCGCTTCCTAAAGCATCATCTCATTAAACAATTGCTAACGGACCCCCCAGACTCCCGGCCGAATGTCCAGATGAAAGCATAGCCTTCCACCTCATGGAGCTCAGAGTCAAGAGAGCGAACAGTTCTGGAAACACTTCATTGAAATTTAGTAGTTAAGTTCTATAATAAAGGTACAGCCACGCCTCACTTAACGACCGACCTGTTTAACGACCACTCAGACTTACGACCAGTTCTCCAGAGTGGAGCATCCCCTTTCTCATCTCTGTCTCATCCCAAAGTCGGTTAGTATTCACTACACGAAGCATTCTCAATCATGCAAGACTACATATTTCATCTGTAAGTGAGGTGTTGCATGATATCCATTGAAAAATACGTACCCTGTGGCACACGACACACCACAAGACATCTGCCTTTAAGCTCCTTGCTTATCCACCAATTCGCTTAATGGCCTAGTCGTAGGAACGGACTTTGGTCATGAAGTGAAGAGTTGTGTATGTGCAAGGTGCTGAGGGAGCCCACAGGAAGGACAACGGGCCTCTGGGGCAAGTCGGGGAAGGGGCTGCTCAGAGGCAGTGCCCCTGAGGGCGGCAGAGGGCCTGGAAAACAAGTGCATTCCGTTCTCGGCACGCTCCCACCACAGCCCGGCCTGCGGTGACACATGCAAACAAGGCACCCAGAGCAACGGTTGTGTCAGGTGGCCCTTCACGTGGCCAAACCAAGACCAGGAAGCTGTGGCGCCTCCTCTTCATATTCAGAGAGGCAGAAAGGTAGAAGGGACAACGCTAGCAAGGAGAAAACAGGACAGCCAGGCAGAGGACCTGAAGCAGGGGTTCCCAGGTGGCCAGCCTACATGCTGCCCTGGGTGGGAGAGTGTCCCCCAGCGCTCATGGCCGCCAGAAACCTCAGAATGGGCTCTTATTTGGAAACAGGGTCTTGGCAGATGTAATCGAGCTGAGATGTGGTCTGACGGGGTTACGGTGGGCCTGACTCAGTGACTGGCGCCTTATAAAGGAATGCATCGACACCCCGGAAGGAGAAAGCCACGCGATGATGGAGGGTGATGGAAGTGATGCCGCTCCCAGCCACGGAGCAGCCCCCAGGAGCTGGAAGAGGCCAGGCAGGATTGTCCCCTAGAGCCTTCAGCAGGAGCGTGGCTCTGCTGGCACCTGGATGTCAGACGTCTGCCCCCAGAACTGTGAGAGGACGCATTTCCGTTGTTCTAAGCCACTCAGTTTGCAGTCATTTGTTGGGGCAGCCCTAAGACATTCACACATGTGCCCAGAGGACTGAATTCATAAAGCCATTGAGCGAACCAGCCTGGTGTCTAAAGACCCACAGCAGAGTCCATGCAGAGCCCAGCCCAGAGCAAGGGGCAGCGCTGGCCAATCGCTGCCAAGAGGGGGCGATGTTGCCAAGTATGTCCGTGTTCTCCAGAAGGGAGAACTCGATATACTTTTATATGGAACACATATCTTATGAAACCTCTCACTTCTAAATGTTAGCTCAAATGGGTTTTTGTTTTTTTTTGTTTTTGCTTTTTTTTTAATTGTATAGGCCAGATAAAGCCAGACTCACCTCTCCATTTTGCAGAGACCCAGGAGACAAGGTGATTTCTATCTCACAACTTGGACTAGAGAGCCACGAGTGAAACCCACAAGGCCATCGACCACGCTGCCCTCCTGCCACTGCCACGCCGCACAGCCTCCTGGGTGGAGAAGCAGGTGGCAGCTTGCTTCTGCAGGGAAGGGGCACAGGCCAAACGTACCCTCATTGTCCCCACTGCCATGGGTCCAGTGGTTCCTGCCAGGCTGAGAAGCTGCCCCGGTTCACAGAGAAGTCCTCAGCGCAGGGAGAGGAAGGGCTGGACGAGGGGCAGGAAGGACTGTCACAGGAAGGGTGGCATCTGTGGGCAGCGGTCTGAAGAGCCTCAGCAGGCGCACCTGGGAGCCTCCGGCAGCAAGTGGTCCCACAGGTGGTGGGCCAGGGCGCTGGGCAGGGAGAACCTGTTCTCAGCAGCAAGCACACGTCTCAGGCTGCCCAGCCAGGTACTGCAGAAGGAGCGGCAGTGCTCAGGAGGGAGAGGCCAGGGAAGGCAGGCGCCCCAAGCTCTTGGAAATGAGGAGAGAGGTCGCTTCTAGACTTTGCACAGTGCCGGGTACAGACCCAAATGTCACCAGCCCCTGCAAGATGCTCTTTGTGCCAATGAAAATGGCCACATCAAGGCTATAACCACACAGACCTCACACCCTCACACTCTGGGTAGCGTTGTCTCTTATGTGACAGGGATGCTTCTTGGGAGAACAGGGGAGAAATGAAGATGGGGTTTCCTCCCTCGCTCCATCTCTCTCTCTCTCTCTATTCTTTGTTTGTTTGTTTGTTTTTGGTCCTCTAACGAGATGCAAGGAGGAACTTTTACTAAGTTTTTCCTGAAGATCAGAAATGAAATTCGCAGCACTGCTCGGCTCACACAAGCTCATTATATCATGTAGCTCTGCAGCCCCCACCCTCCCACCTGCACTGGTCCTCACAGAGCTCGGTGCAGCCAGGCACCAGGCAGATGTGGGCAGGGGGCGGCCTGTGACTCCCACCAGGACCCGGCTAGCGGACAGGCCCTCGTGCCAGGGTGGCTGGATGATAACCCCCAACCCACACACATTCCCACGTATGCACAAACAAACACACGACCTGTACAGCGGCTATGAAAGATGAAAACCAGGGTCACGCCACAAGGACAGCTACTCCTGTGTTGAAATGTGAGTGATCTGCAGAGGCAGGCCTCTCTGTGAAGCCCTAATCCCGGGCATTTGGGCCTGTCATTTGCATAAGTAAATGGAGCTCATTAAGAACACATTAGTAATTCCATAATCATGTATGGAAACTGACCTGGTGAGCCCTGAGCCATGGGAGAGTTTCTCTAATTCAGTTGTGCAGCCTTGAAGGCACGAAGCAGTCTGCCATTTGTCTGTCTGTCCAGCTGAAAGAGAAAGCGTGGGCCCATGGAAACACAGAAGAAACTTAAATATTTGTTGAAGAGTGAATGCTGGTAGGTCAGGTTGGCAAAGGGTAAATCTCACTAAAATTAGAAATGTTTGGACCACACTGGTGTGCGGAGGCAATTCCCCGCGTCTAGCCAGCCACTGACGGCTCGCGCACCATGCTTACCAATGAGCTGTGCATCCCATCGCCCGTTAGCTCTTCTGACATATTGCCACGTAATGACTCTTCTTCAGGAGATTGCAGATGAGGCCCAGAATCCTGGGGTTTTAAATGCCTCTTGGGATGTGGAAGTAGCCTAAGTGTCTGTCAAAAGACGGATGGATAAAGATGAGGTACATATACATGATGGAATATTACTTAGCCATAAAAAAGATTGAAATCTTGCCATTTGCAACAACGTGGCTAGACCCGGAGGGTATTATGATAAGTGAAATAAGTCACCCAAAGACCATATGACTTCACTTACATGTGGAGTCTAAAAAATAATAATAAATGCACAAACAAAACAGAAACAAACTCAAAGGTACAGAAAACAAGCTGATGGTCGCCACATGGGAGGGAGATGGAGGACTGGGATTAAGAAGCACGAATTTCCAGCTATGAAAATAGTCACAGGCACACAGTACCCAGCACAGGAGATACAGTCAGTAGCATCGCAATAACCATATATGGTGTCAAACGGGTACTAGACTTACTGGGCAACCACTTCGTGAGGTGCAGAAATGTCTAATCATGCTGTGGTACAGCTGAAACAATATAGTATTGCGTGTCAACTCTGATTGAAAAATAAATTTGAAAAAAAATATCTAAACTAAAAGCGGAAGGAAGTGCCTCTTAGGGGTTCTTATTCGCTCCATTGGGAAAACCATTGCCTTTGAGCTGCTGGCTCACGGGTCCTACTCCACAGGAATGCAGTGTCAGGAGCACCCAGGAGCTGGTTGGGAACACAGAGCCGTGGGCCCCACACAGCTCTGCTGAGGCAGAACCTACATTGTAACAAGCTCCCTGGTGAGTCCTTGTCACCTAAGGCCTGAGGACACTGAGCCAGAGGCTGTTAGGGGGGCTCTGCATGGGCTGGCGGACCCTCTGGCTGCCAAGCAGCCTCCTGTCTGAGCCCTGCCACCAGGTGTGTGGTCCTTAGGTCACAGCCTCAGGTCTCCACATCACTGTCCTAGGACAGAGCAGAGGGTGTTGCACTCGAGGGCCTGTCATGCAAGTCCTTGTCCGGCAGATTCCCAGAGGTCAGAACCCGGGACACACTGGCGCAGTGGCACTATGGGGACAATCACCACAAAGCAGGCCTAAGCCCACCTGTCTTACCACAGGTAGACCAGACCCCAACGAGGTCTGCCTCAGAAACACAGGCTCCCAGCCTGGGAGTCACAAGGGCTGGAGCTCGTTTCTCCACTTTGGTGGGTGTCCCTGCAGCGTGGAAGGAAAGGCACCGGAAAGCCACGGGGCCAGCAAGTGCCAGGCTGGCCATGCCCCGGGAGGGCCTCTTCAGCCCTTGGCAACCACTCAGGGAGGGCAGGCAGGCTCAAGAGCACTGTGTGCCTGAGCGCCCTCAGGAGCCGCCCAGTTTTATCTTTTATCATTCTAGGTAGGCTGCCCAGAGTGGCCAAGTGAATGGCTTCTGGTGCCATCAGATAAGACAGGCCCTGGGTCTGCCCTGCCCCCCTTCCTCTTCACACCAGCCCTACCTCACTCCTGCAAACCACAGGCAACCATCAAGGTCATCAGGGCTGCTCGCAAGGACCTGCCCTCCTACCCCAGGCAGGGCCACAGCTGCCCCAGGAGCAACAGAACACAGCTGGGGAGTGAGACACAAGGCAGAGGCTCCCGGAACGCTGCAAGCGCCAGTTGTGGGGTATTTTTAGCCCCGTTCCCTCTGGAAAGGCAGCTCACGAAATCCCGCTCTGTCAGCGCTGCCTGTCTCCCTTGTCCCAGGAGGAGCGTGTTGCCTTGGTAACCCACAGTGTGGAGCCGCTGCTTTGGGGACACCTGTAACCCACCCACAGATATTGGGCAGAGGGATCCAGGGCACCCTCCCCTTTGGGCACCAGCCTCCTTCCCCCCAAAGCGTGGGCAGACGTCACCGTGGCCTCCACAGGAGACCCTGAGACTTGGAGCTTCCCAAGGTGTCTAAGCCACCGTTAAAACCGCGTGTCCTGCCGGCTTCCACTCAGGCTTTTAAACTCTCATGAGACCGCTGCATGCTGAGGGGATTCTGAAGGGAAGCAGGTCGGACGGGGGAGGCCCGACCGCTGCCTCCTTCTCACTCCGCTTTTTGCAGACGTGCATACCGTACTTTTTCCTTGAACAGCTACGGGCAAGGGGCTGAGCGTTGCTCTCAGGCCCAGAATTTCTGGGTGGCGGCATTTGCTTCTTCCTTTCTTGCTCCTTCACTTGTAATCAGGTGGCTGGTAGATCTGGCCTTAAATCTCCAGTTCATTCCCCGCACCAGTGTCACACCTCTACGACAGTCCTGAACTTAGAATGATTTTGACGGACTGTTAGTTAACTCCTAACACAGACAGAAATGCTCTGCAGCTGTGCGTTTCCTGAACCCAGAACCAAGTGGAATGAACACGGCTGCAGCTAAGCAGCCACAGCTGTTCAACCAACTGAAGAAGAAACTGTCACCATCCCCATTCAGTTAGTTACATCCGTGTTTGGGGTTGGTGACTTGGGGGCTTAAGAACAAAAAATGTACTAACAGAACTAATCACAGACTCTAGAGTAATCACATTGATTCTCTTATTCTTCCATGATGAAAATGGCTCTATTAAATTATTTTCATGCTTGTGTAAATAATACCAGGTTATTATAAAAAGTTCTTAACAATACAGAAGTGTATTGGGGGGGGGGAAGTCAGGATCACCTGTCACCCAGATGGAACCACTGCTGATGTGATGACCTATGTGCACACATGTTCCACTTCTTACACAGATGTGCGTGCAGCTTTCCATAGATGAAATTGCACTGTGCATACTGCAGTTTGCTTTTTGTCACAGGGTGTTAGTGAGTGTAGCTCATTGCTTCCTCACCTGACTTCCCAACCAGGTACTCATCAGGCTGGCTCAGCTCTGAGCAAGGCCTCAGGCTGGCATGTGCCTCAAAGGAGTCCTGTTACTCCTGGGAACCACCTCACCACACTCCCGTAGTAGGTGCCAAACACTATTTCAGTCTCTCGGCATGCCAGCGAAAGTGTCCTATAAAACCCTAAGTCACTTTTCCACTAGGAACAATCCAACAGCTTTCTATCCCCTGTCAAGATAAAAATGAAGGCTCTAAAGTGACCCACAATCTGCCCCTCGCTCTGTATCACCTCTATTCAGTCTCCCTTTGCACTTTCTGCTCTGCTCCTACTGGCCTCCCCTGCCCCAGGGCCTTTGCACATGCCATTTCATCTGTCTGATCCACTCTTTCTCTAGATTTCCACAAGGCTTATTCCCTTACCTCTTTCAGATCTTCATTAGTATCACTGTCTCTGTAAGGCCTTTATTTGCCACTTCTAGTAAAACTGTACAACCTTTCCCCTAACATCCCATTCCTGTTCCTTGTTTTTCTCCAGACACTTACCTCCAGCCAACATGCCACATATTTTACTGACTTATGATCTTTGTCATCCCACTCAGTGATGGGAGGATTGCTGATCTGTTTGTGCACTGCAGGACAACCACTCCTCACTTAACGACCTACCTGCTTATGACCACTCGGGCTTATGAGCAGGTCTCCAGCATGGGGAATCCGCTTTCTCAGTCGTTGTCTCATTCCCACAGTCAGTTAGTATTCACTACACAAAGCCTCTGCAGTCACTCAAGTCTACAAATTTCATTTTTAAATCTGGTGTCATGTGATGTCTATTGAAAATGACATACCCTGTGGTGCCACAACACACCACAGACATCCGCCTTTAAGCCCCTCCCTTAACCAAGCCACTTAACAGCCTAGTCATGGGAACAGAACTCGGTCGTTAAAGGGGGACTGCCTTATCTCCAGCACTCAGACAGCACCTACCACAGGTACCTAAGTGCTCAACAAGTATTTGTTGAGTGAGTGAATTGTGGGACCTTCGGAGTTAAGTAGGGGCCCCAGATAATCCACAAGTGCCTGTTCAGTAGTTGCAAGTTCCTCTACGCTAAGGTGACCAGACGTCCTGCTTTTGGAGGGACAGTCCCAATTTTTAACAATTTGTCCGGCGTCCCACGGCGTTTTAAAAAGTCCCGATTTTTGGAAAGAATGCACGACAAACTAGGGAACGGCGGGAGATAGACCAAATTTTTAATCAAGAACCCCCTCCCCCCAGTCAATGGTGTCCCGCTTTACTAATGTTAAAATCTGGTCACCTTATTCTACGCTCCAGTTTCAAGGCCAAATGATTCCATGAGCCAAGGCAGGTGCCTTTTTATTCCTATCCTACCCTGTGCTCTCTGCTCCTCAGATCCCAGAAGCATCAGGTAGCTCCTCTCCAGCTGAGTTAATAGTCCACATTCTCCACGTGGGCTCCCCACAGCATCTGGGGAGACCTCTGCCCCTGAGTCCTTGGAAGGGTCCCTTCATGGAGCCTCTGCCCCACACCCGTCTGTGGGTGAGGCTCCTGGGGTGTTGTGTGACAGCCGGCCACTCGTTCTGCGCAGCCTCAGCTGTGGGCTGCAGGCTAGTGGGCCCACAATGTGCCTCCTGGACTCTGGACCAACACTGCAGCCCACAACCACCCCTCCTGTTCCCTGGCTGTGGAGAATGATCCAGACACGTCAGCCTCCCTCCCAGGGCGCTGGGGAGGTGATAGCGGGTGTCTTCAGCCCGCGCTTGCTTTGTCTGTCTCATGTTGTGGTTTGTGTCTTCCTTTTACCATCAGTTATTATGTAATACGGACTGTCTTTTAGAAGCATAGTACCTGGATAATAGCTATAAGGAAACAAATGTATGAAAATTCAACTTCTTTTGAATTGTAATCTGTTCTACATATAACTTGTGAAAAGTGGCAGGGTGGGGGTGCAGTTGGGAAGACAGTCGATCAAGGTCTCCCCTGCCCCTGGTGGGATACCTTCTGACATCTGGCCAGAGATCTGTCCACGGACAGACACACACATACAAAGACACACACACACACGCACAAACATGTCTGCACCACGTTCACAACCCAGACGGCAGGGTCCTGAGTGCCAAGCTCTCTCTGGCAAAAGGCCATCTGTCTCTGCTCCCCACCACCTCCAGGGTCAGGACCACAGGAGACTAGAACTTTCTAAATGCTATCCGTGGCCCTGCTGTTGCAACATTCTCCAGAAACTCATACATACTCCAGCTGCCACCAGGGCCAGTCCAGCCCATCCCACCCGCTGCCCTCCCCATCCACTGCCTCCCTTGAGAAAGAAGGGCCCCCACACACCCTTCCAACGCCTTCTACCCTCTTCTTCCAGCGAAAGGCTGCCCAGACTTGTCCGCAGCGGGCTCAGGGAGGGGAGAAGACGCGGCCACGCCACCGTTGCTGGCCCTACCAGATGGCGGGCTGAGGGTGCCCTCCATCCCAGAAGGGGGTGGACGTGGAGGACTTCTGCTCCTCAGTCAGTTCAACACTAGGAGGATGATCTTCTCCCAGGATGCAGCACCATTACATTTTTTAAAGCTAAAATATCACTGATTTAGATGAAATGTGATGGTGGGAACTCTAGTAAAATCTGTAGTTCTACCAGTTGTAGCATTTTTTCAGTGTAATTGTGTCTCTGTCAACTACATAGAGTAATACGAACTCCAGGCTAGACATTACATAACACAGCTCATGGAATTGTCACAGTTAGCAGGTACATATTATGATGCCATTTTAGACTTGCTGGTGAGTGAACTGATGTTCAGAGAGGTTAGAAGGTAACAGCTGATAAGTGGAACCTCTGTAATTGTTTACACTGCATTGATCTGGATGGATGGATGGATGCATGGATGCATGGATGGATGGATGGATGGATGGATGGATGGATGGATGGATGGATGGATGGACAGGCAGGTGAATGAATGAATGAGTGAATAGATAGGCAGATGGATGGGTAAATAGATGAGTAGAGAGATGAAGAGAAGAAAAAAAGGCAACTAAATCACATACCTTCCCAGTTAGCTAAACTAATGAAATAGTGGGGCTATTTAGAGGAATGAATTAGACTGATTAGTAATTAGCATTTCAGCACTTACAAAAAAGGGTGAGGGGAGCAGGAAAAGAAACTACTAGTATTAGAACATGTGCTCTGGAGTCAGACTGCTTAGGTTCAAATCTCAGACCCACCATTTACTAGCTGAATAGCCTTGGGCAAATTACTTAACCTCTCTGTGCTTCCATTTTCCCATCTATAAAATGGGTATAGTAGAAGGTTGTTGTGAGAATTAAGTGAGGTACAGAAAACAATGTGGTAAAGATTTAGAATTTTGCCTCACACCCAGAAACTGCTCCATAGATGCTGCTATTGTTATACTCATTTTGGAAGAGACTAAAGCCCAGGCTAGGGGATGATGCTTATTCTGTAATCACTCCACTTATGCCCCTTTCAATATTGACTATTGGCAGTGCTTTTATTCAGTCAAAGGGCTACAAGAACACTTGAGCCAACTCCAGGCAAGTGATGTTTAACTGTGGTGAGGATCCGGATTTGCAATAAGATCTAGATTTTTCAACTGCAGTAGTGCCACCTCACCTGCAATTTCTCTTACTGCAGTTTCAGTTCCCCAGGATCAACTGCAGTCCAAAACTATGAAATAGAAAACTGCAGAGATAAACAATCCATAGCTTTAAACTGTGTGCTGTTCTGAGTAGCACCATGAGATTGTGTGCTGCCCGGCTCCCCCCATGGAGGGCGTGGCTCCTCCCCTTGTCCGGTGCACCCACACTGTGCACTCGCCCTACTCATCAGTCACTTGGAAGCCTTCTTGCTCATTGAATCGAACTTTGTAGTCTCACAGTGCTTGTGTTCAAGTCACCCTTATTTTACCTAATAATGGCCCTAAAGTGCAACCGTAGTGGTGCTGGCAATTCCAATGAGCCAACAAGAAGCCCTAAAGTGCTTCCGTTAAGTGAAAGGTGTGTATATATAGGAAAAATCGTAGTACACATAGGGTTTGGTACTAACCACAGTCTCAGGCATCCAGTGGGGGGTCCTGGAACATATCCCCTGGGAACAGGGAGATGACTGTATCACTCTGCAGATAACTTTTCAAAGGTAATACAACAAGACAGAGACCTGGCTTCATCAGAAACCAATACACATGTATACCATTTGCTATCACAGACATTCAGAGAAACTGCACCGTCATTGAAAAAAGCTGACATATGCACTATTTTTAACTGCTGTACATTTGTTGGATGCATGCATGTCACTCCAGGCTCCTTACTCAAAACCAGGATAAATTCCTCTCAGAATTCAAGGCGTTTACTTCTTCTAAAGAACTTCCTAAAGCAGGTCTGAAGTCTGGTGTCAGAAACCCTTGGAGCTAGATGCATTTCAGAATTTTGAATTGTCAAATTTTTGAGAGGTTAGAGTGCAGATACTTTATACTGTGTATAAAGTACCTGGAGGTCGGGCTAGCCCCTCCTGATTAAACAGCCTAACAGACGTGCAGAGAACTGTGGATGTGAACTGGACATTTACACTAAGTGCGATTTACCAACACTATAAGCAAGCCAGCCTCAGTTCAGGTCAGGTTTTGCCACCCAACTCGTTTCTTACAAACCAATAGGAAAGCTTTGGGCTTTGCGAGGGTTGTGGGTGTCAGAACAGCTCCTGGGGGCTGTGGACTCATAGGTAGTGCTGAGCTGTTCTCCCCTCACCCAGGTTGCTAGAGAATTTGGTTTGTGTCTCACCAGCCTTCACTGAGCATACCTCCTGGGCCTGTTCTAAGCTGGTTCACATGAGCCGTCTCACTTTGTTCTCAGGACAACTATCAAGGGCAAGTAACCAAGGCTACACATCAGTGAGGGTGCCTCTGCTGTTTAACCTTGAGCGCCTGAGATCTGCTGATGAAGGTTCCCAATCAGGGAGGCATTGCCAACATTTTTTCTTCCTTTGCCCTCACTTTTTATTTTTTGGTTCCCATCTTTTAATAATAGTTTTCGATGTTGTTATTTCTGGTCTCTTTCGTTAAAGCTAGCACGGAAAGGAGGTGTCTCAAAATGTTTTAAATGTGTGGACCTTCATCTCATGGACTTTTCATGCCACTGACTGTAAGTCTTCTGTGAGGTTTGGGGGATTCAGTAGAGTCAGCTTCTCACAATGACCACAAACACTTCTGCAGGACTCACCATGGCCACTTCTAGTAACAGAACCCTACTGAGAATAAAGCACACACCAAGGAAGCAAAGAGCCCACCCCAGCACCTCATTCAAGTGGCCCGAGAAGGCTAAATCCGGGGTCTCACTGCTCAGGTTTGCAAATGCAGGGTACCTTTTGGTTTTCCCAATCCACCCATCCCATCTGACTCCACACTGGCTTAGGGAGCACCAACCACATGGCATGCTTCATGAGGGTGCCAGAGCCATTACGTTGGAGCGGGGGCCACGATGCAGAGGGAGAAGGCAAAGGAAGGTGTTCCAGACCAAAGAAATGGCACAGTGTGGTGTTCGGAGAATGCAGAGGGACTGACCAGGCCAGAGCTTCACTCACAGGCGGGCGATGAAAACCAAGGGGCTGCATCCTGAATTGTTCCAAATGCCCAACTGAGGGAGGTGCGACTCACTCCACGTGCCCCAGAAACCCCTGGAGGCCACGGGACACTCGAGAACACTTGAGACTAACTGTCCCACGCACAGCCAGGTCCCCAGTACCTGGAACAGTACCTGGCCCATAGCTGGGCCTCAGTGTGCATTTGTGGCAGGAGGGCATGAAAGAATAAATACGTGAGTAGATTTACAACAGAAAACGTACTTGAATGTAAAGGATGGGAAAGAGGAGACAGGAGGCCCTGTTGGGACTTCACAGCCAGAGTCCAGGTGTGAAGTGACAGGGAAATCAGCGGTGATGGGTGTGGAGAGGAGAGGACACAGCCTGACAACAGTGATGCAGACTCCACAGGTCTTGTCAAGCAATGGAATGTGATCTCCACAGAGCATGAGTCCTCAGAGACCCCCGCCAACGGTCCTGGTGAAGAATGGAGAAGGGGGGAGGGCTCCTCCCAACGGGCTGCTTGGGAGACAAACCCTTCCGGGCTTGGAGATTCGAGCTACTCCAGGGCCACCCTGGGGATGGCATTTGCAGCTCCACTGAGCAGCTGTGTGGGCGCAGCCAGAGCTGGTGAGCACAGTGCACAGTGGCCAAGTGAGGACGCGGTGACTGCAGCCTCCTGCAGCGAACAGCCTTCCCCAGGCTCTTCCCTGCTCACCTGCAGTCCAGCCCTCACCTCAGGGTTGCACCCCTGAAGACAGAGAGGCAGCTACGCAGCAGGCGGGGAAGGAAGCAGGGACAGGAGATAGCTGCAGGCTGATGGGTTGCAGTGCGCGGAGCCAGGCTGGGGGTTGCTGGAACCAGTGAGCTGTCAGGGGACAGGGAGGGCCCATCCCAGACCAGTGAGGTTCAGGGGGGACTTGCCAGCCGCCTCAGCGCTGGGGCAGACTGGTGATAGATTCTGTTTCCTGGGCAGAGGCCTAGTGTGGCTCCTTTCCCATGTATAGGCCTGATTTGGGTTTGGGGTGGCAACATCATTACCCTGGCATTCTCTCCACCCTGTTTCAGAAACTTGGAGAGCGCTGGGGAGGAGCCAGAAGGCCTCCTGAAGGAGCTCCTCATGGCTGTGTCCAGCCCCCGCCTTCCCCCCGCCCCACCCCCCACCCTGCCCCCCAACCCTGCCAGCCTGGGCGAGGGGCTCTGGGTGGCCCAGGGGAGACACTCAGGCTGGTCCTTCTGACAACCAGCCTTCAGATGGCACCTGGTCCACAGACTTTGGAAAGCTTAAATCTATCCCAGAAGATTTCTGCTGGCCTCTCCAGAAAGATCCACATGGGGGTCAGCAGGTCAACCCTCCCCAGCCTGAGAGAGGAAGCCCAGGCTCAAAAGTGGGCAACTCACCCAGAATCACTGAAAGAGCTGAAGAGCCCACCGCGGGACCCCAGGGAAGGACCCCCACCATGTGATCTCTCACAGGGCCAGAACTGAGGGCTGGAAAAAGACACGTTTACTGAGCACTTACTACGTGCCTGGCCCTGTACTGGACACTGAGGATACAAAGGTGAATGTGGCATGGTCGCTGATTTTAAGGAATTCATAGTTCACTGGAGGAACAAACATGAAACCAATCATTGGAATGAGAAAGGCAGTCCTAAGGATTCCATGGGAAAGGTGGGGACAGCAGTAAGTCATTTAATCCTCACACCAACACATTGAGGGAGGTGTGGTTGGCCCATTTGGCAGATGAGGAAACTAAAGTTAAGATGCTTACGCCACTTGCACTTTGTGCTTCTCTTCCCAGCTCCTCATCCTGTGACATTGCACTGGTCGCCTGAAAGCCACCAGCAGACGGACCACAGAACTGGTAAACACCACCAATCAGGTGACAGGCTGGATCCACACCCAAGTCTGAAAGCAAAGGTTTTTTTTTCTAATCTCACCCAGAATCTTCTCCGGATTGAAATGTGCTCTTCTGAAAAGCCTGCCTCCCCAGGAGAATCACGCCCACCCGCCCACGACAAGGCCAAGAAAGACAATGGACATGAGGTGCCTTCTCAGCCACAAAGGGCTGTGCAACTGCGTGAAGTCACCACTGTCCCTAGCGCTGGGCCAGCATCTTGGCTGACACACTGAGCATGTGCTGTGGGCGTGGGGATGAGAGCAGAGCAGTGGGGCCAGGAGGAAGAGGCTGAAGAGGGAGAGCGCGGCTCCTTCCTCTAAAACACTAACCTTAGGGACTGTCACTCGTATGATTGATTAATCTCTGTCTCCCACCCCCACCCCCACCCAGGCTCCACAAGAACAATGACAATGGCTGCTTTGCTGGCCATTATAGCTCAATTTCCAAGTACACTGCCTGCAATCAACAAGTCCTACATTATTTGTTGAGCGAATGAGTGAATGAGTGAATGAGTGAGTGAATGAGTGAATAAAGCAGGAGGGCATCAAAGCTAAACTGTATAGAGTTGCTAGGCCCAGGCCCAGCACTCTCCTATCTTTAGACCCCCTATCCTATAAGGGGGTGGGGAGTCCATGTCCAGCCTACGGGGGTGGAACCCTGTCTGCCACTCACTAGCTGGTAAGCTGTGCCTCAGTGTCCTCAGCTGTTGTGAGGTTGTTGTGCGGATTAAATGGGTTAACAACTAGAATGTGTCAGACACATAGTAAGTGCTATGTGTTTGTTAAATAGATAAATCACACACACACACACACACACACACACACCCCCAAAAAAAAAAAAAATATATATATATATATATCACTCCATCAGTGTGCAGAGATACTTTCTCCTGCCTCCAAATGCTGTTTTCCAGCGCCTTCTACTCCAGAGATGACGTCCCTGGAAATGGAGGTTCCAGCATTCTCCTGGGCTCCCCACCCCTCATCTACCCTCCCCTGCTCCACCCTCAGCAGCCAGACCCACCCACCCACCTTGGTGTCTCTTTGAATGACCCTGAGCCTTTTTCAGCCCCCCCATCCCCCGGGCCCCATAGTCCGGGAGCGCCCCCCAGGCTCCCAGGACGCACCGCCTTCCCATCGCCTCCCGCCCCAGGGCTCCCGGAGAACCTGCTCCCGACGGGAGGTCTAGGGAGGCAGAAGGCAGGAGGCGCCGCCTGGAACCGGGGCTGAGACCCGAGCGCCCACATGGCGGGCAGACGCGCCACCTGGTGGCCACCTGCGGAATCGGCGGTGGAGGGGGCCGTCGGGGCCCCGAGGCTCAGGGCCGGCCCTGGCTGCGCGGGCCTCGGCAAGGACACGGGGAGAGAAGGGTAAAGGAAGGGGAGGTTGGTGCGTGGAGAGAATGTCACCAAAAGGAGGGGCAGGCTCCCTGTCACAGGAAGTAGTTAATTCAATAGGGAAAGTAATTGAATAATTCCGGGCTCTGCCCTGGGGACCTTCTTCCCTGCGGGCTGCACCTCACAGCTCCCAAGGGCTTCTAGCACCGGACAGCGTGTGGCTGGAGGCCGAGGCCCCCGTCCCCTGCCACCCCTGGCTTCCCTGTGCCGTTTATCACACCCCACGGCCCCGGCCTGAGAAGGGAACAAAGACAAGGGGCCTCCCTAGACCTCAGGCAGGAGCAGCACAGCCTCCCTGTCAACTGGGTCTGGGGATGAGGACCCAGGAAAGCCCAGATTCCAGTCCCAGCTCAGCCCTGGCTCTGGGCCCCAGCCTGGGCCTGGCTTCCCCCACCTGGTAAATAGGATGATCAAAATAAACACCTACCCAGCTTCCCTCCCAAAGGGGCTGTGAGACTCCAAGGAGATAATGCTGAGGAAAGCATTTGAACAAACAAAACCCATCACTATTCAAAAGTTCTGATCCATAACGACTTTAGCAGCCTTATGCCTACAGGCGAACACAAATACACTTGCTTAATGAGTAAGACCCTCATGTCCTATTAAAATCTCCTCAAATGAGAGATGTTTTATTTGGAGGGGGAACCTGCCCTTGAGATCCAAAAATAGAAAGTTCCGAATGGGAAATGTCAACGATCAATAATGCCGTAAGGATTTTATTACATAGAACTTAGAAGGCAGCGCACTCTTTCAGAAACCGGTGGAATAGACATTATAATCCCCAAAAACCTATGGAGAATGAAGAAGCCAAAACAGTTATCTAGGATTCTACCCGGAACCAATTCAAAGGTAGAGTCCCAGAATCAGGGGACCTTACCTGCTCGCTTTCACGAACACCTCCACTAGCCTCCCCGCAGAGGCGCACCTCCTGTACAAGAACAAATGCACCTTCTGGCCCTGCTGTGAAGCAGCTAAGGAGCAATCAGACTAACGGGGAGACAGACACGCCGCGGCCCACTCAAACCCAAGTGTCCAAGGGTCAACTGTATAAATAAACCCTGGTTAACTTTACTAGTAACCTTCTACCTAAGCCCAAACCTTGCTTAGATTCCTTTCTAATGAGCACTCCTTTTTTCGTCTTGTCAATGTCTCACAGATTTGTTTGTATAAAAAGCATGAAAATGTTTCTGGTGTAACCATTTCTTTGAGCTTCATTTTACGAGGGCGGTTTGGAAAAAAATTCAGCCATCGACGCCTCTATCTTTCACATGACATGCCCGGATCCTTCCTGGACAGCCCTCATATGACCTGAGCATTAGGCTGTGATTCTCCCATGCACACGTATTAAAATGGTTTTTCTCCTGTCAAGCTAGTCGTGTGCCAACTTTATTGTTTTATTATTAGTCCAGTCATAAGAACTAAAGCAGGATAGAGGGGGAATTCCTCCTTCCCAACAGCCCCATTCATTGGCCAGAGCTCAGTTCTGTGACAGCACCTTACTCACCTTTCTTAGTGGAAACGCACAAATAGTCATTCCACATGTCAAGGGGAAAATGGAATCCGTTTGATTAACATGCCTGGGGTTCCAAAAACGTGCATACACATTTTAAGAGATGTTATCCGTGTATTACTTTTCAAAGTTGAATTGAATTACAGTAGCAATGTGTAGTATGGCATTTGATCAAAAGATGGCGTTAATCAAATAAATGCTAGTGTCACCATGGGACAGGCAGGACAGTCAAAGAAAATAATAGAAGCAAGGTTGTCATTCAAGGAGCATAAGACCACTTTGAAATGGTATTTGAAATTCAAGAACGTTGTGAAAGTACAACAATGGAGGCGTGAATATGCAACAAAATCTCCAACACACCTAACAATCCCATGCATTCGTGGTAAGTTTGAGACGCGTGGTAAATTGAAAGGACATGCACAGTGATACAAGTGGACCCTTTGGTCAACGTTGCTCAAGCAGTAGTTGGACATAATCAGAAGTGTCTGGATGCTGATGGTAACCACTTTGAGCACCTCTCATAATTGCAGAAATCAAATGTGACTTGTATTCACCTTTTGTTATTGGTATATATTAATATTATTGCAACTTTAGTACAGTTTTCCTTTCTTACAATGTGTATACATTTTTTGGCACCCTCTGTATTGTATTTTTTCTGCTCCCTACTGCTTCTGAAGCAGAGGTTTCTCTGGGAGAAACTGTGGATTTATTTTGGGGGGCACTCCCTTAGAAAAGGAGTCCACAGCGATGCTCCATGTGTCCCCCTCGAATCCTATGACAAATGTCTCCTCTCACCAGGGCAGCAGATGTGGGAGAAAGAAGGTGACCTCCAGAATGGGACAGAGCTGGGCTTGGCTCTCAGCTTTGTCCTTCACTCGCACAGCCTGGCCCTGAGTCAGCTTCCTCCTCTGCAGTATGGAGGTGGTAACACCCAGTAGTTACCAACTGGGGACAACACACACAAAGGGCTACCAGGAGTGGAATTTTCTCTGGCCATCCTCCTCCATCCATACCACACCATCCTCTCCAAGCTAATGTCCCTCCAGGTCAACAAAGTAAGAGCAGAGCCAGGGCTGGGGGTGGTGAGAGGGGGAAGGGTCTGGTTTCTTTTTCAACCAGGCTGGCTGACAATTAGAGAGAGGATCGAGTTCAGGATGGCCTGCAAATGTAATTAAATTAATGCAAAATCTGGAAACTCAC
Source organism: Craseonycteris thonglongyai (assembly GCA_004027555.1). Lineage (NCBI taxonomy): Eukaryota > Metazoa > Chordata > Mammalia > Chiroptera > Craseonycteridae > Craseonycteris > Craseonycteris thonglongyai. The sequence goes on from PVKE010010801.1 coordinate 24,586, forward strand.
ATCAGTCCGGGCCCCAGCCAATGCCAGCTTGGTCCTTTTTATCCCTGGACCCCACCCCCAGTGCACCCCCACACTTTATGTGCTGATCCAGATGACCTGTGGAGGCTGAGAGCCAGGCCACGTGGGTGGGGAATGGGCGTGGGTTGTCTCATCGTGGGCCCTAATGGCAATCCCATCGGAGACAAGTCCTGAACCAAGAGGCTTTGCAGGCACCGCGGGCTCCCAAGCAGCTCAGTCGGGCTTGTGCTTTTGCCCTCACTCGCTCACTCACCAGCAACTCGGCAGCACCTTGCTTTAAAACCATGACTTGGGAAACTGAGGCAGCACCCACTTCATTGTGCTCCTAGTACAGTCACCGCCATGGGCTGGAAGCAGGAGTCACTGTTCCCCAGCAGCGTGAACCCTCCAGCCGCACGAATCTGAGGTTCGGATTACACCAGCCAACAGCCAGCACGAGCACGTTGCTAGGAGAACCTGAGTTTAAATTCACAAAATGTCTTCACTGCCACGGCCTTTTCTCAAATGCTGATAAACAGACATTCAGCAGCAGGATTCACAGCCCTGGGCCCCACCGAGAAGTCCCCAGCTCACTTGGCTCAGATAAGACCATTGTGCCTCTTCCTTTTCTGCTCTTACTCTTCCTCCCTTCCCCATCTTGATTTTCAAACTAAGCCAACAACCACACAGATAAGCAAGAATGATGGAGACCTGTCCATTGGACAGTGCTGACTGAGCACCTGCTATTGCCAGGCACTGTCCTCAGCATTGGGGACACGGCCATGATGGAACCAGGCCAGACCCTGTCCTCCGGAGCCTGTGTATCTATCTGTCAGGTTCTCCAGGCAAACAAACTAGTGGGAGATACATATGTGGGTGTGGGTGTGGGTGTGTATGTATACGTAAGCGCCTGTGCATGTGCATGTGTGTGTGCGTGTGTGTGTGTGTATATGTGTATTTCAAGGAATTGGCTCCTGTCACTGTGGGCACTGGCAAGTCTGAAGTCTGTGGGGCAGGCAGGAGTTGAGGCTGCCGTTCTGAGGCCGTTTCTCCTTCCCTGGGGCAATTTCAGTTTTGCAGTTAAGGCCTTTCAACTGATTATGTGAGACCCACCCAAGCTACCATGAGTAACCTCCTTGACTTAAAGTCAGCTGCCTGAAGATGTTGACCTCCTATACAAAATACCTTCACAGCAGTCCTAGGTTAGTGTGAGTGGGACACTATAGCCTCGCTAAACTCACACAGAAATGAAGCATGACAGATATACAAGGGCGGTCTCGAAAGTATCCAGCCACGCACTGTGAAAAATAAAGGCATTCATGGCTGGATTTTTTCTAGACAGCCCTCGTTCTATTTGTGCAGGGTAGTCATAGTAAGTGTTATGGGAAAGGAGCAAGCAGGGAGAAGGGCACCCTGGCTGGGGGACAATAGGAGACCCACCCATGTGAAAGAGAGTATATCGGTCAATACGAACCTGAACGGAAAATAAATAAATGCACATACCTGGGCCCTGCTCTCAACAAGCACAGCAAACATCCTCACTTGGTGACACCTCTGCTTAATCATGACCGTGCTGTATAGTGAGAGAGACAGGAGAGAGGCCATCTGTACACCTCTCATTAGTAATGACACGCCAGGGAGCCTTTCTGTCGCCTCACCCTGTTCACGCTCCTGGCAGGAATCCCCGCGGTGACAGACTTCCAGCCGCTGCACTTGCTCCCTTCCTTATACTCCTCCGCCTGCCTGTCCCGGTCCCCACAGGCCCTACCTGGCAGCCCTGGCCTCTTCACTGCCTCCCGCCCCGCAGCCCCCAGCCACGCGCAGGTCCCCAGTACTCCTGACACGCCTGCCCCAGGGCCTTGCCCGCTGTGCCCCGGCCTGCACGCCTGCCTCTCAGCCACCTCCTTGCTCTCTCCCTTGCATCCTGCTCAGAGAAGCCAACTGCGACCACCTTATAAAATGGCGCTTCCCTGTCACTCTCTGTCCCTTACACTTGTCTTTGTCTTCACAGCGCCTAAGTATTTCCTTGTTGTCTCCTTTCACTTAGATGCAAAAAACAGGGATTGGGTGTGTGTGTGTGTGTAACATAAAATTTGCTATTTTAAAATGTACAATTCGGTGACATTTTGTACATTCACAATATTGTGCAACCGTCAACACGACCTAGTTCCAGAACATTTTCATCACCCCAGAAGAAAACCCTGGATCCCTCCTTCCTCCAACCTCTGGCAGTAATGAGGGTGCTCTCTGTCCCCAGGGATTTGCCTATTCTGGACTTGTCATATAAACAGAATGATACAACAGTGGCCTTTTGTGTCTGACTTCTTTCACTCAGCATCAGGTTTTTTAGGTTCATCTGCATTGTAGCAGCAGATAGCGATACTCCAGTCCTTCTGTGACCATGACATTCCATTGTGTGAACATGCATTGTTTGTACCTTTTGCTTTTGTTTTGAGACACCTTTACTCTGAGTTAACAAAGGCTCTATGAATTGTATTAAACATAAATTAATAAATTAACATTCAGGGAATCAGTTCACCAGGACTGAAAAGAAATGAAAACAGAAGCAAGGGCAGGGTCCTAATGGTTAGCTGCTAATTGTGCTTATTTAGCTGCAGCATAAAACTTGCCCTTATAGGCCTGTCATCTTCACACCTCATTGAAAATCCATTAAGACAATGGCTGGGCCATTAACCCTGACTTTCAGGCAGAACCTTCCCTTGGGCATAGTTTTTTGACGAGGGTCCCTTCATTAATACTTAGTGTAATTGCTTCCTGGATAATTGTGATTAAATACCACTATTTAAACATGGAGGGGGGGGAGGGCACCAAAGACGCCATCTTTTCCTTGCATCTTTTTTTACTTTTTAATATGAGTGAAGCCCTCAGGCAAGCTAATATATTAAAGCTTAAATTTTTAAACCAGAGGGCTAATGATTCAATTTACAAAAAAAAAAAATTGCCATAGGATTTCTTAAACAGTTAGTTAGGTCTCAGAACAATCAAAATTATTTGATTTACAAAATTTCAATTTGCCAGCACCTTTTCCATATTATGACTTAAGTGTAAAAGTTATATTTGAAAAAGAAACAAAACTGCTAACTAATGAGTACCCTAGTGACTGACTGAGCGGAGAGCTAAAGGCTTGCATTTATAAACAGGCTGGGCAGAGGCACGCTTAAAGGACACTGAAGATCAGCCTCAAAGCTTGACATAGGGCCGTGACCTGCTAGGACACACAGAGCAGACAGGTGTGTCAAAGCAGGGGCATCTATCGGGGAAGAGGAAACCCAGAGACCAGACTGCAGCTTGGAGCAACTGCAAGTAGACATTCATTGTGCACACTCGTGTGTGTGTGTGTGTGTGTGTGTGTGTGTGTGTGTGTGTGCACGCACCTGTGCAGTGGGGAAGAAAGCCCCAGTTCCCCCCCAAAAGAGGCGTTTCCACCTCCATGCCCCACCACAAGCAGTGAGACAGACCTACCTCAGATACCACCTGTTTTAAAGACTGGGAGGTGACTTAAGACCATTCCCATAAAAACGGTGGCTTCTCTTTTAGTATTTCATCAGCTTCCATCACTCTGTACTTAAAACCAGTCACGTGAAATGCAATGCCATCCCGCAGGTATACAAAGCCTGTAGTAGGCTCAACTGAGCAGGAATTTGTTACTAACTATTGCTAAGATTATATTCGTATGTAGGTTATACATTTGGCATTGAAATGCCAAGTAAATAGGATTTGAACTTATGTTTCCATGCAGGGCAGGGAATCTATGACCATGGGAACCTTAATGTGTTCAAGGCAAACTGGTCTTGGGGACTCTTCTTGCGGTTGCAGACTATTCATTTGATACCCACTGCGGCCACTAGAGGGCAGTAGTGCATATAAAAATGTGAGCTTTCACACAACCATTAGCTGAGACGATCCCAGGCAGGGAGGGTCATTACAGGGGACCGCACGGGTAACCATTAGAGCTGATGCACTTTCCCTCGCTCTTAAGTGCCATGTGCCTCTGGGGAAGAAAGAGCCCACAGAGAACTGTGCTGGCCCTTACACTGCGAGGGAGGCTCAAATGCAGGAAAGCCATTCTGCACACAAGAAATCATGTTCAAAGGCAGGTGTTCAAAGACCCCAGGCTGCAGAGTCAGGTTTACCTTCCTGGCTCTGCCACTAAAATGTGTGGCCCCAAGCAAGTCCCTGGGCCTCAGCGTCTCCCTCTGTGAAGTGAGGAGGAGGAGTAAGCTGAGCTTTAGTGCTTCCTCCAACCTCATCTCATGCCTGACTGTCAAGAGTAAACCCTGCGGGCCTGGTGCTGTCTTAGGTTTGGTGGAGAGACGAGAAGAGTAGTCATTATAGGATTCGCAGGCACAGTGGTACTGTAAACTCGTGCTTTGAGGCCCCAAACATTTAACAATAACAGAAAAAATGCAGAATTTAAAAGTTAAAGCCTAGCTCCAAAAGATCAGTATGTCCAAGAATCAGAACACAAGGCTGTGAGGTGGGTGGCGCTCGCGTTTGTGAGGCGCCATGCCAGGAAACACCGAGGTGAAGAGGAGCTTCTCTCGTGTGGGGAGATGGGGAACACCGCTAGGGGGTGTCCCCAAACCAGGAACTCTGTGGGAATCCCACACACAAGATGCAGGGGTGCAAAATACAGAACCAACTGCTTCTGAGGCTGAGGCTTATACAAAGCTTCTTACCCCCCAAATGAGAAGGAACCTGGTCCCTTGGCCCAGTGACAGGATCAGCAATATCCCCAAATTATGACAACATGAATAACCGAGAAGATGATAGAAAATCTGGCTCTGAGCTGAGGGCTGTGGGGGATGGGATGGGGTGAGCACAAGAGAGTTTAAAATTACTAGTAACTCCCACAAGAGACAGACTAAGCAAGGCAGTCAAAATTGTCATTAAAAAAAAAATGCAGGGGAAGCTGGGAAGGCTCAATGGATTGAGCACTCACTTTGCAGCCCTGGGGACTGAGGATGGAATCCCGCCCTGACCCATGCGGACCCATATGCTGAACTGGGGAGTTCCCCCAGTTCAGTTCTCTCTCTGTCTCTGTCTCTGTATCTCTCTCTCTCTCTCTCTGTCAAAAAATAAAATAAAAATAAAGTCTTTAAAAAAAATGCAATGGCAAGAAATAAATTTACTTCAGGTGAAATAAAAATAGTAGGGCAATATGAATCTTAAAATAAGAATTCCTGATTTATTTAGCAAATATTTCAAGCATCTCTAATGTTTTAGCTACTGTTTAAGTGCTTAGGATATAATAATAATAAACAAAACAAAGTGATTGGCTTCATGGGCATTCCAGTGGAATGAGGCAGATAATTTAACTTACAATTCTAACTTCCACTTGAATAAACTGACATTCTAGTGGAAAAGACAGACAATTTTTTTTAATTGTGTAATATGCAAGGAACAACTGCTGTGAAAAAATATGTAGGAACCTCAAAGATATAAAGGAATAATAACAACCATATATAAAAACATAAATTATAAAACAATAAATATGTAAAATTGAACAAAAGCAAGTTATGAAAGAGAACCAATTGAAGTAAAAATATAGGCATTGGGATATATAAACCCAGGATTGTATAAATGCTATGAAGTCACAGTAGAAGAGAGATCCATTAATTAGAAAGCAATACTGAAGAGTTAATTACCCATAATGCAGAACAAAGAGAGAAAATGTATTTTTAAAAATGTGAAAGAGCAGTTAAGAGGCATAGAAGGTAGACTGACAGGCACAAATGTACAGCTAATAGGAATTCTGGAAGAAAAGAATGGGAGGAATGAGAAGAAAGTGATGTCCAAAGATATAATACCTGAAGTTGTCCAGTATTAAAGTTAGAATTTACTAAGAACTTTAGATATGGTTATACAGGAACTTGTATTTTCACTATGATGTTTCTAGGTGCCCAGACATGATAGTAAAACTGCAAGATGTGTAAGGGTAAAGATAAAACTCATATCTGAGAAAAAAACTACCTACAAAAGAAAGATAAACTGATAGAAGCAACATCATCAACAAATGCCAGAAAACATAAGGGGAACTCTTGCAAAGTGCTGAAAGTTACTAATCAACATGGGATTCTATACCCAGCTAACCTACTATTCATTCAAGAGTAAGGCAAATAATTATATATATATATACACACACATACTTTTTCAGGCATACAAAAGTGAAAAGAAATGACAGTCCATGGGCCCCAGGTAAAATAATTACTAAGAAATAAAATAACAATGGAAATTATAAAAATTTAGAACCCACAAAAAAAGCATAACACGTCTGAATAATAGTAACAATAATGGCTGCATGTTACTTCCAGCTGTTGCCATGAATTACATTAGACATTTCCCAAGCAGTATTTCCCGGCCCTCAAAGCCAGGGTGTGCACTAAGTATCATTAACCCCTTTCTAAGGATGAGAAAACTTTTCGGTAGAACAAGCTAGTCATGATGCTATAGACTGAATGTTTGTGCCGCATCCCCTTACCCTCCCCCCCCAAAAAAAAAATTCATATGGTGAAACCCTAATCCCCAGTGTGACGGTACTAGAGGTGAAACACTTGAGGTATAACTAGACTTAGATGAAGTTATGAGGGTGGCAGCGCCATGATGGGATTAGTGCCTTCACAAGAAGAGAAGACCGGAGCTCCCTCTCTCCACCACGTGAGGCTAGAATAAGAAGGCAACCGTCTGCACAGCAGGAAGAACCCCATCATGCTGGCCCTGTGGTCTTGAACTGCCCAGACTCCAGAAGTGTGAGCCATTGTTTAAGCCACCCAGTCCGTGGTCTTTTTTGTTACAGCAGCCTGAGCTGACTAAAATACAAACATCATAATCTGGGTCTGTACGAAGCTAGGGAGCCAATGAAGCAAGAAGACAGATTCAGGTAGACTTTTACTGACCCTTTGGGAACGAGAACGCAGGGCCTATGCCAGGTACAAGCAGCTGTTCGACGGGGAGGAGGTGGATGGCAATCTAATTCAGAAGTGTTTGATGCTGGTGATCGCCCTCTGCCCCACTCACCCTTCCCCTAGGCCCAGCCACATTACCTCATTTTAAACCCTATAATAACAGGAACACCCACTTCTAGCCATAACTGGGCTTTCAAGCTGTAAATTGAGAGGCACTGCAGTTCCCACTCCTGGCAGCTGCCTGGGCAATAGGATTTTTTAAATCTCCCAGGGAACACTGTTGTTAACCACAGCTATGAAACACTGGGCCTAGAACTGGGTAAGACAAAGGAGAGACATTCTTGCTGCCCCAACCGCCTGAATCTGGGGACAGAAACCTATCAGCCCCACTTAAAAGCCAGGACAAGCAAATCTCACAGGCCACTGTTCTGACAGCCTCAGGAACTGGTTCCCCTTTCCTTGAAGAAAAAGTGTAGCTCTTCTCTGAAATCAAAAAAGAGGAAGCTCTTCTCTGAAATCAGAAAAGAGTTGGCAAAACAAACAATTCTCCTGGGAGGAGGAGGGGAGCTTTCTCTTCCCTCAACACGGACAGAACTGAAGTCCAGCAGCCAAGGTCAAGGGCACACGAAGGGACAGTTCAGTTCCTCACATGCTCAGCCTCAGTGGAAATGACCTGGACGATGGAAGGTCTGTTAAGTTGTATCCCCTCAGAGCTAGAAAGCTCTTCTTTTTCCTCCCCTCCCTCTCCCTCTCCCTGTCCCCACCAACCTACAGAACAAGATATAACCAGAGTATCTACCTCACAGGATGGGGGTTAAACTACACATATTAGTTCTCACTGTAATGGATGTTCTTTTCTTTCCCATTTTACAGAAATGATAGCACACTCTTTTGCACACACAGTTCTGCACCTTATTTGTTTTACTTTCAAATGTATCTGGGAGCTCACTCCCCTGTCAGCACAGAGGAGATTCCTCCGTCTATTTTAGAGCTGCATAGTATTCCAGTGCCTCAATGCACCACTAATTTATTTAAACAGTCCTTTTTTGATGAACATTTCAGTGGTTTTTAATCTTATTCCCTTACAAACAATGCTGCAATTAATAACCTTGCACATTCTTCATCCAAAAGTGATAAATTCTTAGGATGGTAGTTAACAGGTAGGTGTGTGCATTTGTTACTTTTTGCCACCCACGGGGGTTGTACAAACTCAGTGTTCCATCGTCAACGTATAGGAGTTTCTGTTCCCCGTACATTTACAGAGTGTGCAGGAGTCCCCCACTTATCTGCAGTTTCACTTTCCATAGTTTCAGTTACCCAAAACCAACCGCAATCTGAAAACATTAAATGAAAAAATCCCAGAAATAAACAATTCATACGTTTTAAACTGCGCGTCATTCTGAGTAGTATGATAAACTCCCGTGCGGTCCTTTTCCATCCCACCCTGGATGTGAATCATCTTTGTGTCCAGTATCTCCACACTGTGTGTGCTACCAGCCCATTAGTCAATCAGTAACCATCTCTGTTAGCAGACTGACCATTGCGGTATTGCAATGTGTATGTTCAATCAACCCTATTTCAGTGGTTCCCAACCTTTTTGGCATCAGGGACCCATTTCATGGAAGACAATTTTTCCACAGACTAGGGGTCAGGGGGGTGGGATGGTTTTGGGATGATTCAAGCACATTACATTCATAGTGCACTTTATTTCTATTATTATTACATTGTAATATATAATGAAATAATTATACAACTCACCATAATGTAGAATTAATGGGAGCCCTGAGCCTGGGTTTTGATATGAGTTTGCAACACTTGATTTATTATGGTCTCTGTGCATCAGACCTCTCTGCTAATGTTCATCTGTATTTGCAGCCGCTCCCCAGCACTAGCATCACCACCTCAGCTCCACCTCAGCTCCACCTCAGCTCATCAGGCATTAGATTCTCATAAGCAGCGTGCAACCTGGATCCCTCGCATGCGCAGTTCACAATAGGGTTTGCGCTCCTATGAGAACCTAATGCTGCTGCTGATCTGATAGGAGGTGGAGCTTAGGTAGTTGTGCAAGCATGCAGAGTGGCCGTACATACAGATGAAGCTTCCTTGCTCACCTACCACTCACCTCCTTCTGTGCAGCGTGGTTCCTAACAGGCCACAGACCTGTACCGGTTCATGGCCCAGGGGTTGCAGACCCCTGCCTTATCTTACTTAACAAGAGTAGTGATGCTGACAATTCTGATACGCCACAAAGAAGCCCTTTAAAGGTACATATGTATAGGAAAAAACATAGGATATATGGGGTCTGGGACTATCCACAGTTTCAGGTATCCACTGAGGGTCTTAAAATATATCCCCGGAAGATAAGGGGGACAGTTATATAAACAAATTTTTTATCTTTACCACTTGATATGCGAAAATCGTAACTGCTATTTCTTTGTAGTTTTACTTTAGATTTCCCCTCATAATGAGTAACGTGAGGCATCTTTTCATATATTTATAAATCATTTGTGTTTCCTTTTTTGTAAACTTTGTTCATATCTTTTGCCCATTTTCTTCCATATAGTCATTCTTCTTATTGATTAGTAAAAGGTTTTTAAGTATTAGGAATAATACTATATTTTTCCTGACTTGACATTATTCTTTAGAATTGGCTTTTACTGGTTTTTCCATACATAATTTTAATGCAATAGAAGTTACTTTTTTATTCCTTTATGGCTTCTTTATTTTGTGTCATATTTTTAAAGTTCTTCCCCATTCTAAAATAGTCATTAGATTACTTTTTAATCTCCCATAGTTATCTTCTAGAATTTTAAAAAATTTAAATCACTGATTTCTCCTGGTATATATCCTGATACAAGAAGTGAGGTATGGATCCAACTTAATTTTTTTCCAGATGGCTACTTCGTTCTCTGAACACCATTTATTGAATAATTCATCTTTTTTCCCCCAATGATTTAAAATGTCACCATTATCATAAGCTAAACTCCCAATAAGGTTTGGTCTATTTCTGGACTTCCTATTTTGTTCCAACTACAAGATGTCCTATACTTATTTCAATTATTGTAGCTTTATAATATGTATTATAACTTATAGGGTTAGTTTCTCATTTATTTTCAGCTTCTTTTCCATATGAACTATTAGTTTTATTGAGATTTCTTTTAACTAAGGCAAAACTGACTTTGAATATGTGTTGAGTCAGTTTGAGGGCAATTATATTTTCCCAGAAAAGTATCCAATATATCAGGTTTTGCAAAGTTAGAAGATTCTCAAGGCCAATCCCGGGTTCAATAAATTGCTGGAAGGACTCACAGAACTCACTGGAAGCTGTTGTACTCATGGTTACAGTTTATTACAATGAATGGTCAGGGGACAAGATGCACCTGGCACAGCCCTGGAAGCTTCCAAGCACAGAGCTTCCCACTGTCCTGTCCCAGCGGAGACACAGGTGTCCCCAGCTGCCATGTGCAACCAAGTGAGTGGAGCTGCCAGCCAGGGAAGCTCACCTGAGCCTCAGTGTCCCGAGTTTCTACAGGGGTTTGGTCACATAGACATGACTGACTGCCCGTGCTGACCTTTAGTCTCCAGACCCTCCAGAGATAGAGCGACCAGTGCATGTTCCAAAGCTCCCATCATAAATTCCATGGTTAGACTGGTGTGGTCTGAGGGCCTAGGTAAACCAGCATATTCCAAGGGCTCAAGATTCCCTCCCAAGGTGCCAAGGACAAAGGCCAGATCTTTCTGTGGGTAAGGTTAATTTTTTTATTATACTAGGCAAGTTTTTTAATTTCCTTATGACATTGAGCAAAATAATCTCTAAGGATTTTTTTAAATTTCCTGCGTCTGTGGTTATTTTCCCCTCAGCATTTCTTAGCTGTGCCCTTTTTCTTCTTTTCTCTTGATAAGGTTAGCTGGCAATTTTTTTTCCAAAGAATTAAGTTTGATTTTAATATGCATTATAATTCACAAATTATAAAATGTTTTTGTCTTATAATTTGTTGATTTCTGCTTTAATGTTTATGAACTCTTTCCTTCTGATTTCCTTAGGTGTATTGCCTTTTTTGTAATTACTTCAATTGGATGCTTATTTTGTTTTTCACTCCTGTTTAATATTCTATTAAATCATTATAAGACTATGTGTAGTAGTCTGGGTCCTCCAGAGAAACAGAGTCAATGGGATATATAAAGAAATTGATTCTTAGCAACCAGCACACACAATTATGGAAGCTGAGAAGTCCCAAGATCTGCAGGCAGCAAGCTAGAGACCCAGGAGGTCTGATGGTATAAGTTCCAGTCCAAAGGCGGAAGAAGATGATGCCCCAGCTCAAAGACAATCAATCACAGAGAGGATTCTTTCTTACTCAACCTTTTATTCTATTCAGGCCTTCAACAGATCGAATGAGGCTCACCCATATTGAAGAGGGCAATCTGCTTTGTTCAAGTCTGCCAACTGATACATCAATCTCATCCAGAAACATCTTCACAGACGCACCCAGAACTATGTTTGACCAAATATCTGGACACCCTGTGGTTCAGATACGAGTTGACCCATCAAATCACAGAATGCATGTTTCTCTGGGTACTGCTTTAGCTCAGCTCCTAAGTTCTGATAAGTAACGTTTTCTTTATTGTTATTTTATATATAATCATTCCATCTTGAAATCCCTTGTGGCTTACAGCAGGAATGTTTGGTTACTGACTTCTGTCTGAAAAATAAATACAATGACTTGCCTCTTTGCATAAGGTTGTTCTGAATCTTGTGAGGCCAATACAAAGGTAAATTTCAACCTCCTCAGGACCTGGATGTTGCTTTGAAAGGATCCTCTTAGAACTTGAAGAACTCATTTAAATATTAATGGAAACATGCACCTACTTGCTAAATGGAATTCTTTACAAGATCAAGAGTTCCTGAATCTCAAATCTAAGAGGGGAAAAGGAAGTCACCTCCTCGCTCCCATCCAAATGGTCATAAATAATATTATTAACAAAAACACTCATGATAATAGCTGTCACAATATGATCAAATATATGTTTTCAGTGCCTCCTATACAGTATATCATCTTATTTAATTGTTGCATGAGTTCTAACATAGGGATATACTCTACATCTTAAAGATGAGAAAACAAAGCCCCAAAGGGGCTACATAACTGACTTAAGACGACACCTCTTCTTAAGTGGAGGAGCTAGGATTTCACACTAGCTCTGTTCGATTTAAAGCCTCTGCATTTTTTTTCAGGATGCCTCTCTTGTCTCTTCTTTGCCTCAACTTGCAGCAATAATATGGTTCTGCCTCCCTTGGCAAAACTTCTTTTCCAGACCGAGAGAGTACATCTGCTATAGTCCACTTTGGATTAGGGAGAGTCCAGCTCAGAATTCTGGAACTGAAAGGCAACAGGCCACCAGCCACGAAAGGCCTTTGCCTGCAGAAGCCATATGGACAGAGAAGATTGTGAGCCAAGCACTAATGAAGAGAAAGGGGAGGGACATCAGGGTGGGGCTGGAAGAGTGGGCGCAGACACAGCTGTTTGGGGAGGGGAGCCCTGACCGTGGAGCCAGCATGGGCCGGACACACCCGGTCACCCATACCAGGGCCCTCAAGTTCATCTCAGCTATCTGGCAACTGCCCTCTAATGAAAAGCGCAAACAACTTCCTGTATTAAAGGTTTCAGTTAGATCGTTGGCCAAGTCGCAGCAGGGGACCAGGGAAGTCGATCCCATGGCGGCTGGTGGCCCTGATAGCAGCAGCCAGAGCCCACAGGCACGTCTTACAGCGCCTGCCAACTGGGCAGATTATCAGAACCCTGCTGCAAAGAGATAAGGAACGTCCTGCTCCCGGAGAAGGGCAGGCCTTTATATAGCAGCCTGAGTCGGCTGCGAGGGAATGTCCCGGCTGATGGCTTCTCTCTAGCCAAGCCGAGAGGGGAGTGCATGTGTGGGAAGAAGGTGCTTATAAATAACCTCCTGTGCCCTGATCTGCTGGCAGCCTTGTCTTAGCAAGGCCTGAAATCTCGGGGAGGAGGGGTCATTTATAGATGTTTTCTTTTCTTCACACTTCTCTCTATGTATCAAGTTTTCTACAGTGAACTTGAGCTCCTTTTATAGTCAGCAAACATGAATTTTAAGAGAGTAAAAAAGAGAGGCACAAAAGGAATTCCTTCCGTTGGGAACGCTAGTGCCCATCTTCACTCTGCTCACGAGGTCCCCAGGCAAAGCCAGTCCTCTCCCCTCTGGTCGGGTATCGCCCAGAGGAGCCCTCGGGTGCCTGCACTTGCCTGCTCCTGGGGGTTCCTGCATCCCCTCTGCCCTCTCCTCCCCCACTTGTTCTTGGCTTTGTTGTCTTTAGAGAAGGTGGCCACGCCTCTCATCATTGCAGGGGTGCAGAGGGCCACTCAGGTATGTCCATCCTGCCTGTTTTCTGGGCCCCGAATGCTAGCTTAGCGATGAACAAAAGGCAAGGGAGTTTCTGTATGGAGTGCGTTTTGCACTCTCTGTGTCTCAGGCCCCTTGTCTGTAAAATGGGGCTAATCAGAGCACCTGCCTCATAGAGATGATATTAGAATTAAAGTGAGACTATGAATGTGAAGCACCTGACACATTGAAAATGCTCAGTTAAATAGTAACTGATTGTTAGGCCACTGTTGCCTCCTTCTCTATCCCCACCCACCCCCTGAACGGTCAGGTCTACCTAACTTGGTCAAGATGACATTCATTGTTCCCCAAAATAACTCCTCCCAAAGGCTTCACCAGCTTAACTCTGGCACAGATTCAAAGCAGAAGTTCCAAAAATGCTTTGAGAGGTGACAGGCTCCTTGGAATCTTAGCCTTCACAGCACCTCTTTATAAGGCAGCAGGCCTCATTTGGGTGTGTGAGTCATGGTGGGACTGCTAGATAAACAGGTAAATGAGTAAGCAAGCAACTCTGTGGTAACGACTTCACGTAGGTTGAGTTCAGCTCTTGATTCTGCAGTGATTTTTCAGGAGACAAAAGTAGGTAAAATAGCAATCAATCCCTATTTTTCAATCTTAAATGCAAAAAGGCACTGTGCTAAGATTCAAAAAATGGAACATAAAAAATGATGACAGTCACCGCTCTGAACGAGATGACAGTCTAGCTGCGGAAGTGAAATGCAGATGCAGAAATAGAAAGCTCGCTCAGCACAGCAGGGTGCAATCCATGCAGGTGATCAGATGGAAGAGAGTTTCCTCTGGGCTCTGGAGGTCCAAGGAGGCCTCGTGGAGAAAATGAGCCTCATCGATAAGTGGGCACCAGGCCTACAGCATCCAGATGCAGTCGGGACAGTCTGAGAGAAAGGGTCTCCCATGTTAATGTCAACAGGACACGTCACTAATGCACACTGAGGTACACCATCTTCTCTGATCCTGAGAATAGTATTGTGTTCGCATTTTACAGATAAGGAACTAGTGGCTCAGAGAAGCTCAGAGTGGTTACGTTATATGCCCCAAGTCACACACAGTGGAGGCGGAACTCAAAGCAAGTTCCACCCGCTCCACAGCCCACGTTCTTGCCTCTTCGATCACCTGGCCCTGCTAAGGCCTCCCTTAGATCTGGCTCCCAGAACACGCCTGGGCTGTCTGTGACCAGCAGCAGGGCTCGCTCCATGGCTGTGGCCTCCCATTAGAGAGGATGCTTCCCAGGTTGGCTGGTTACTTCTTTGGAGATATATCAACATCTTACTGTCTACCAGTATCAGGAGATACGGTGCAATGACTTTTAAAGCCTAAATCAAAGTAATAATTTTGGCATTTTATAACTTTAAATATTTAAGCCCTTCTACTTTGTAGCATTCTTCCCAGCTTAGAAACTCACCCCTTTTATCACCATAACAACCCATAATAAGCAGCATGGAACTTTCAGGAATGATATAGAAATAATCTTCCAAAGGTGATCTTGGCCCCCAGCTTTAAGTCTTTCAGACCTGGAGGCTGGTTTTGTGACATAACAAATAGCACCTGCTGGTTAACACTGGAAAAGTCCCCAGACTCATTGGGGTATAGCTGACACTCCAGAAAGATATTGCTGGGCCTTTTAGTGTCACGCCCAAAGTTGGCCAACACCAGGATTACACAAAACCTAAGTGTCATGTTCCTGGAATCACCAACTTTCAATCTATCAGTGTTCACCACTCTCAAGGCACTTAGCCCAGGTATGGGTATGGCCTGGTTACTGCTCTGTCCTTCCAACCAGACCCTGAACTTTCTGAGTATGAGGATGGTGTTTTCTCCCCTGTTATATGCCCCCCTCCCCTCATTGCTTAGCCACCTAACACATAATTCCAAAGAGCAATGGGAACTTCGCAGGCAGACACCAACGTGACCAGTGTTGAATGAACGACTATGCAGGCAGGTTTTGGAAGGCTCTCCGGTGTCCTTGATGGAGATTTGGGAAGGACCCTGGTTGGATCCAGTAGCCAATCACAATTCACCTTTCAAGATGGTTCCACTGACCAGCGGTTATTCTCATTTGCAGCTGATTTTTGTTGGCTTCGACTTCAGAGGATAAATTTTTTTACTTTGTAAAATTCTGAGATGTCTCCCCATCTTGGGACCTGTACCCATTGGTGAATTGTCCTTTGGACATTTCTTTGTCCCTATCACTGCTATTTTATACATCCCACCCCACCCCACCTGAAGGGTTCTATGGCACTTGTGAAGAAAGAGACCTTAACAATGTGTTCTATTTCAAACATAAATAATTGGAGAATTTATTAAAGCAATATTCATCCACAATTTGCACACGAAGCTACACCTACCTGTACCATCTTAATAATCAATCCTTGAACACACCCTCTCACAACAAGGGCAGCCGGGGCACAGGTGCAGATGGGTTCCTAGCACACCCACCCAAGCTGGGGAAGACTCCAAAGGGTCTGCCCTCCAGAAGATAATTCCATGGTTTTGGGGTTCCCCTTGTAAGTATCAGCTTATTCTTTTAATATGTAAACACAAGTAGACACAGAAATAGTTGTAGATTTAAGTGTGAGTACATACGTGTGTGTGCATATGTATACATATATTTCCAAGCCCTTTCTGCTGAAAGGCCCTAGAAGCAAGACAGCCCAGTAGCAGTGAACACACTCTGTGCCCAGATCTTGATGTCTACATACCCTCCTGCACTGAAAGGAAGCAGGGTCCTTTGGAGAAAGGGCCAATTCCAGGCTGAAGCAGGACAAATACAAGATGAAGCTGGGACATCTTAGAGCTCAGAAAGTGCTGAGCGTGAAGGAGAAAACAGAAGAATGCAGGGACCATGCTAAAGGGACCACAAGCCCTATCTGGGCCAATTTAAACATAAAAATAGATAAGAATAGCAAGGGACTACAACCTATAGAGTAAAATAGGAGTCCTTACTGAACTATAGCTCTAAAAACCAATGTGCAAAAAGGAAAAGCTGCTTCTTCCAGCAACCTGCCAACTAATACAAAACGGAATGATGATGACAAAAAGAGGAAACAGTCTTGGGCAACTGTGGGAATGGTGGACAGCTCCAGCAGCAGCCACCAGTGGGAGCCGTAGAATTTGGATAAAGAGCAGTAACATCTCCCCTCAAAATTAGGCTGACCTGGGGAAGCCGGGATGGCTCAGTGGGTTAAGCGCTCACTTTGCAGCCCCGGGGACAAAGGATCGAATCCCGGCCTGACCTGTGAGGACCCATATGCTGAACTGGGGAGTGCCCCCAGTTCAGTTTTCACTGGGGTGAGACCCCAGCCCAGTTCCTGCCCTGTGCAGCCCCGCACCCACCTGTGGAATGAAACTATGTGGAAAAACCAATGATGTGCAACTATGGAGACTGTTCTGGGCCCTCCCCCTTCTCTCTATCTCTGTCTCTGTCTCCCCCCCTCTAAAAAACAATAAAAATAAATCTTTTTTTATATATTCACTGCTTTCTTCTTTTTTTTTAAATTAATTAATTAATTTTATTTTTGACAGAGAGAGAGAGAGAGATACAGAGACAGAGACAGAGAGAGAACTGAACTGGGGGAGCTCCCAGATCAGCATATGGTTCTGCACGGGCTGGGGCCAGGACTCGATCCCCGGTCCTCGGCGCTGCAAAGTGAGCACTTAACCCACTGAACCATCCCGGCTTCCCTAAAAAATAAATCTTTAAACACTTGTCGCATCTTCTGATCACACCTCAGGTGTCCCCCACC
>PVKE010010802.1:0-41596 GCA_004027555.1 Craseonycteris thonglongyai
CCCCCCCTCCCCTATCATTGCTATTTTAAACATCTACTACAGTGGTTCTCAACCAGGGCAATTTTGCCCCCCATGGGACCTTTGTAATGCCTAGTGTCATTTTTGTTGTCTACACTGAAAGTTAGGGTGGTTGTTGCTACAGACATTCAGTGAATAGAGGTCAAGGAGGGTGCTAAACATCCTACAGTGCACAAGACACCCTTACCCCCACCACTGAAATAATTATCTGACTCTAAATATTGATAGTGCTGAGGTTGAGAAATTCAGGTCCACTCTGCTGAGAGTGTTGTTAAACCCTTCATCCTCCAAGATGTGTGTCTAACTCTCACATCACCCTTTAGGGCAGGTGTGATTCTTCACACTTTCCAGTGGTGCTGGGAAGATCACCCAGTCATCTAGAGGTAGAGCTGGAATTTGAATCCAGATTTTAATCATCTCTTCACCTAATCTCTTCGCCCAGCATAGTTGATCTCTGCTACCTGTTTCCCTAACTTGACTTGGTAATTAGTGATTACCATGTACCAGACACTTTATCATACCTGCCCTTCTAGGTAGACATTTATAGCTACATTGTAAAAACAAAGAAACTGGAATGAAGAGAAGTCACTGGGTAAAAACCTACTGCTATTTTAGAGACATGGCTGACTAAACCATTTGCTTCTCCTGGCTGGCTTCTGGTCCTCAAGACCTATGTGTCTGCCCCCAGATCACTGACAATCCAGTTCCTGGCTTGTCCTTTCCCCTCTGGTTCTGCCTCTCCATCTCAAGGGAGTGCTGGCTCCTGAGTCCCCGTCCCCAACCAGTGCCCCACCCTTGACCCAGGGTGACAAGTACCTGGTGGAGAAATGGCTGATCAGCATGTAGACTAGGATTCCACAGAGGTAGACACCTCCCAGGACTGTCATCACGATGAGAAACACCACCAGAGGTCCTGAGATGTAGAAACCTGTGCTAACAATAGGGATGTTCTCTGGAAGGAGAGGATATATAGGGGTTAGGGCCACCATTCACTTGTTCCTTCACTCACTTACACATCTGTTCTTCAAAGATTTATCAGTACATGCTATGTGCAAAGCACTCTTCCAGGTAGGAGGGATTCAACCGTGTACAAAACAAACTTCCTGCCCTCACGGGGCTGACATTCTAGTTGGGAAGTGGACAGTCAACAATTAGGCAAAGAGATGGTTAATATTGCAGGTAGCAGTAAGTGTTCTGGAGGACAAACCCACATAAGGGGACAGAGAGTGACGGGACAGTGGGTGTTGGTTACACAGAGTCATTAACTCATTACACAGATATTCACTGAACACTAATTATATGCCAGGCACTGTGGTGAACACTGAGGTCAAAAGATCAAACAGTTCATCCAACTCCTGGAGTTCATAGTCCAGCAGAGTAGAAAGACATGAGTAAGACAGTAGCACAAATGTATTGTGTCTGGTGCATAGTTGGTGCTCAGTAAATAGTGTCGAGTGACAGAAATAAATGCCTTCAGCCCACATCCAGTATGCGCTTATGGCTTTCTCTGGGAAGAACCAGGTTGGTGGCTTCTCATGGGTTTTCCTTGCTCAATGCCTGCTTTCATTCTTACAGCAGCCTTGTCCATGTAAGGACCCTAATTATCCTGACACTATAGATGGGGAAACTGAGGTCTGGAGAGGTGAAGCTGTTTGCTTCTAGTTCATACACATGGGCAGAGGCAGAACTGGGATTTGAATTCAGGTCATTAGGTTCTAATGTCCCTGCTTTCCATTGCCCTGCACTTCTGGTCTCTCCCTGAGTAAGCCAGTCTCTGTCCTTGACCCAGAAGATTGAATAAGTGGTTGTTGAAAAGGTTCTTTCCCCATTTACAAATTCAGTCCCAAGCCATGTTTCAGATACTACACCCATGACAAATGGCTACTTCCTCTGTACCACTTCCTCTTCCATCTTCCCACTTCCTTGTCTCAGAGGCAGCCCAGTGGGATGGTTGAGGGTGTGGGATGTGTGGTCAGAATGCCAGGGTTTGTATCTTGCCTCCTCTGCTGATTAGAACTGAAACTTTGACTAAAGCCCTCAAATTCCCCAAGCCTCAGTTTTCTTGCCTGTAAAACGGAGGCAATGCTCATAATAGTCACTCAGAAGGGAGTCTGAGGGTCACACAGGTTGGAATGGTGGTTGGCACTTAATTAGTGCTCAGTAAATGTTGGCTGACCTTATTTTCTTGGAATTCACCTCAACTCTGCACTGAAGATTCTGGGGGGCGTCCCAGAGGAGGGAGCTTTGGACTCAGAACTCAGAGGACAGGAGGATGTCACTTAACCACTGTGAACATGACAGGGCAAGGTGGCGATGGCATTCTTGGTAACAGGCACTACTTAGGCAAAG
This sequence comes from Craseonycteris thonglongyai, assembly GCA_004027555.1. NCBI lineage: Eukaryota > Metazoa > Chordata > Mammalia > Chiroptera > Craseonycteridae > Craseonycteris > Craseonycteris thonglongyai. Next base: position 2,368 of record PVKE010010802.1, read on the forward strand.
ACATGCCGGTAGGAAGGTTTGGGAAGCAGGAGCCCCAGAGAGGGAGCGGCTAGACTTACGGGGCCTCCTCCGGACCTGGACTTCCCTGTACACGGCCATTTGGGTGACGGAATTCTCCATGATGCATCTATAGCTGCCCATCTGTTCCCAGGTCAGACTCGGGAGGGTGATGTTTGCCTCTGAGAAGCTCAGGAGGGAGCCATTATGGGTCCAGCGGTACTTGAGCTCCGGAAAGGAAGTGCAGGTACATTTCATCTCTACCTGGGAGCCGATCTCCGCAGACAGGTTGCCGTTGAAGTTAGGGGGGTCACTACTCAGCATGACGTTGTCAGGCCCATCTGCAGAGACAGGGTGGGAGACCCGGAGCTATGGTCTGACTGCTTGAGGGCCTGTCTCATTCCCTCATTCCACAGGCAGTCCTCCCCCACCCAGGAGGTGCTCCACTCTGCACCCTGAGTGGAACTCTAGACCCACCCCAGGCAAGGCAGCTGTGCCAACAACAATGATAATAATAACGTCTTCTGTTATGAAGCACCTACTCTGGACCAGCTTTGTGGTAGCCACTTATGTCATAATAAAATAGGTATAGAGTAGAAGCAAATGCATCAGGCCCACAGCATGCCGGGCACTGTCCTAAATATTTCACATAGTCCCACACTTGCTTAATTCCCACCGCAACCCATGTGATCAATTCCACGATTGATCTATTTTATAGATGACAAAATGAGGCTCAGAGAATAGGATGGGGGACTTAATAGTCTTCCATTGACCTACAAAAGGCTAAGCAAGTCCCCCTAAGGCTTGGGAAGAAGTTTCCTGAAGAGTTGTAGCCCCTGGGTTCTGGGTCCTGGTTCAAACCTCCAACTGGTATGGACAGTGTACGGAGGTCAGGAAATGTCTTCTCTGTGACAGCTTTTCCTGAACGATTGCCACAGCCTGCAAGTTAGGAAATTGGAGGGACTACAAGAGTGGTTCCATATTAACACAAGAAAATTACTCTAGACTTGTAAAAAAATGCATGAAAAAGTTTGATGAATGTGGAACAGTCCTGGAATGTTTGAAAGAACCTGAGTTCCACCATATTGACAAGTTCAGTGTCTTCATTAACAAGACAGTTCAAGAATTTGAGGTCTTTCCAGGTTGCAAACTTGTCTTGGTGGGCAGCCGAAGGGTTATAAAGAAAAGAGAATGTATAAAATGCATAATTTAGTTTTTAAAATTGAACTAAATTAAGGGAGTATAAAAAAAAAGAGAGAAAAAGTGAAGGTGATGTCACTAAATTTAGAAGCACAGAAATAATAGACCAATGAGTTAAATTTGAAAACTCAAGAAAAGGCTTGGAAAACTTAATAAATTAAATGTCAATTGAAGCAATGATTGATTGCAAGCTATCCCTTCTTTACACAAATGCCAGAGCTCAACAAATCCATACTGTTTCTAATCTGAGAAGTAGGAGCCAGTGTGCCCATTATAAATTGTGTGAACCATGGTTCTGAGCAATGAGAATGGGTCTGAAGTCCAAAGAGCGAAATGGTCAGAGGTGGGGTTTGAACTCAGATCAAGATGGCTCAGGACGTTTCCTCTCTCTGGTTCTGACGGTCTTATCTTTACACCCCTGGAAGACCCTAAGCCCACCTCTGGCTTCACACCCATGACCCCAGACCACTCACAGGCCACAGTCAGCATGATCAGCTCACTTCTTTGAAGAAACCCTAGGATGTTTTCCAGCGCACAGTGAAGTGACTTGTCATAGCGGCTGACCTCACGGAGGATGATGGTCTTGCCATCTGGGGAAATTGTCACCGGGTCATAGCTGGACACTGGTATGTAATTCACATACCACTTGATGTTGGTGGCGTTGGTAAGGCAGAAGGCGGCCACAGAGTCCATGTACTCCACCACGAAGGTGGTGTTGATCGAGATGCCTGGATTGCTTTCTGATTCTGGGAGAAGCAGAAGATTCAAGTTGGGGATTGCCTCGCCAAGCTCTGCTGGTCTCCCAGGAAGGGGTCTCAGGGTATGTTGGGGAGAAGCCAAGAGTTGTAAAATGAGGTCTGGAGTCTTGGCATAAGCATGTGGCCTGATGGTTATTTCTGAACCCCCAAGTCAGGACACCCCCACCCGAGGAACTGTGAGTAGAATTCAGAGTGAAGGGCGGTATTTGGACTCTCCGCGATAATTGCTTCCATTATCTGAGTCCCGTTTACTTTACAAATACTCCTTCCAACCATACAACAATCCATAATGGTAGATGGAGGAATGACAAAGTCCCAAGGCCATGCAGTAGATACAGGTGGGACCTGTGACTTTTTCTAATCTATAGAATATGGCCAACGTGAGAGCTGTCAGTCTGTGTTATATGAGGAGAAGACTCCGTCTCAGCAGACTCGAGAGACTTTGAGGAAACAAGCAGTTCTGACATGAAATGCCTGTGCAGAACCACGCCTGAGAACACAGGAATGGCCAATATTTATGCATCTCAGAGCCTAGGACTCGGCTGAGCCATGTCTGAAATGCTGACCCACAGAAATTGTGTGATAAGAAAATGATATTGTTTTCAGCTGCTAAGTTTGTGGCTATTTGTTATGCGGCACCATTAATAGAGAAGTAAGATACCGACAGCGAAATGAGAGCTCTTAAGGGAGTCAGCTAGCCAACCATCTGCCATGGCTCTCAGTGTCCCCTGCAGGTGGCTGGGACACTTGGGCAATATGATCTCCTTAACCTTATTCCCAAAGCCTCCAGGTCCGATTCTTGTGTGAGGAAAATGGGGCAACCTGTCAACTCACCTTGAATCTTGAGCCAGCCAGTTGCTCGGTGGGTCCCATTGTGGGCATCCACCCGCACGGTGTAGTTTCCTGTGTCATTTGCCATGGACTTCCTGATCCTTAGTTGGCCATCCTGGGTTACATTTTCCCGGCCCGTGAACATGGGCCCAGACTGCCAGCACTTAGAGAGAGCTTTGTAGCTGACAATCATATTTTCCTCACTGTCGTTTCTACCCCGGTGCCAGCTGTATTCCTGAGCATCCTCAGGGGCGTTCTCCAGGTCCAGATAGCTCCGATATCCCTCTAAGCCTATGAAGGGGGTGACGGAGATTTGGCCAGAGGCCTGGAGGGCCCCCCAGGCCAGCAGAATGCCTGAGGAAGACACACACAGGGAGAGGTTAGTTTACACCACTCAGGCAGTGGTCCACAGACACTGGTGAACACACCCAGGGTTTCTAGCTCCTGGACGACTCCCAGCCTGTCCCCTCTTCTCCATCCACTCAGTCCCTGCCCAGCTTCATTCTTTCGTTGTCATCTACCAGCCTAGACTCTTCCCTGGACACTCAGCTTCCAGTCCATCCTCTCACAACAGTTACGTGGGTCCTTATATAAAGCCCTAGTTGTGACCTTGCTCTCCCCTGACTCAAATTCTTTCCATGGTCAAGTTCAAACTCTTGGAGCGGCTTGTGAGACCATTTTAGTGAGAGCTAGGTTTCTTTTGACTCATCTAGCCCGCTTTTCAATCACACTTATCCTACCCCATCATCCCACGTGTTCATTCGTTCCTATGGTCATTTATCAGAAGACCTGGCATCTGAGCTGTGTGCCCACCGTTACCTCTGCTGCTCTACTGACGTGCCGCACCCTCTCCTGACTGCGGCCTTTGGTACATACTGCTCCCCGTTTCTGTCACGCTGCTCTCTGCTTCCTCCTTGCTGACTGACTTCTACTCACTCCTCAGTTCTCAGCTTTGAGTTTTCTCCTCCCCAGCCTGGGGCAGCCGCCTGGGCCCCCTCACTGCAGTCCCCACACTCTGGGTTATTCAGTGTGGTGACATCGTACTGGATGTGACCTCTCAGAGGACACCACTGCAGCCTATCCCCACCGAGGACACAGCAGAGCCCAACAGGAGTCCTCCTCATGATTATCTGGGTGGAACAAACATCCCCCAAGACTGTCTACACCTGTCTTTGATTTAGCGTCTCCATTCAGTGGAGTCGATATGTATGGGGGTGGCAATCTGCAGTCACCTCAGACATCAGGCGTCTACTGCTCGGTGAACTGTGAGCCGTGGCTCCATGGAGGCGGCAAACACCGGAGACCCCCAGCTCCAGGCCTCTAGGCATGGACCCTGGACTATCTGAGGACAGTGCACATGGCTGCCAGTGACACACGATTGCTATGTATGTCATGGGGAGTAAGAGGATCCTGAGGATGGTGAGGAGTTGGGAAGGGGTCTCGTTAGACAGGTGAGGGAGGGGGCCAGGGCAGATGGGGCACCCAAGGGAATGCTGTGCGTCTGTGGGTGAGGGGTGCCCAGGTGTGTGAGCTCATGAGAGTCCTGGCAAAAGTCCTAACCCCTCACCTACCTGCAAGGCCAGTGCTCACTTACCCACAAGGACCAGCTCTCTCTGGAGGCTGCGTCTGGGTCTGACAAGGCCCATGAGCTAGGATGGGTGCTCCTGATGGAGGGATCTCTCCAGAGATCGGCAGCCTCCTCCACCCCTTCACCGACCTGTGTCCGTCCAGCTGCTGTGTCTCCATCCCCTTCCTGCCTTCTGGGATGGACTCTGTACCACAGTGGGAGGGGCTGGGAGGCCGGCCTCGGCTGAGCCAGTCATTGTCTTTATGACCACAGGTTGCCTTTAGTCTATTACTGATTATCGTTTAGATCTATTTATACTATTCTGCCTCTATTACAACACAAAACAAAACAACCCTCTCACTTTTAGGAAAACTGGAAAATACCAAACAGGGCAACAAGCACAAGACATAAGGCTCTGTGAATGTGTCTTTCTTATTTTATTTCTTTTCCAGCAGTAAACTTTTTTTTCTTTTTAAAGATTTATTTTATTGTTTTGACAGAGAGAGAGAGAGAGAGAGAGAGAGAGAGGAGGAGGAGGGCCCAGAGCAGTCTCCATAATTGAACCGTATCAGTTTTTCATATGGTTTTGTTCTACACAGGTTGGCGGGGGCTGCGCTGGGTGGAAACTGGGCTGGGGGCCTCCTTCATGGAAGGCACGCCTCCGTTCAGCATATGGGTCCACACAGGCCGGGGCCGGGATGCGATCCTTGGTCTCCAGGGAGCACTGAGCTGCAAAGCAAGTGCTCAACTCGCTGAGCCATCCCAGCTTCCCCCATTATAACTCTTATTGTGTAGGTATCAGTGATTAGTTTGAACCAGTGGGCTTTTTGTTTGTGTTTTATAACTTCCTTGTGTTAATTTTCCTAGAAGAAGGTGGTGACTATTCCAGTAAGGTGGGTCCCAGTAAGGGGTTCTGAGATCCCCCTATTCTATCTGCTCACCTCATTTTCCTCTTGAGAGGCATGATCCTTTCTTGATCACAAATCTTTATGAGAAGCTGGGCTGAAGGGGGTCTCTTTTTCTATATCTGCTTCCTGCTAAATGTGGCCATTGTCCCTTCCTATTTGGGATTCACAGACCTCTCACCTTATCTGGACTATGAGGGAGGGGTCTCGAGATCTACCTGCAAGACTGTGTTAACTTCTGTCGGGGTGGGCTGGTGGCCTCACTGGGATCTCACTTGTATTCCAATGTCCCCTAGATGAGGAGAGATTTAGTTAATAGATTTTAAAGCCTTGACCTAAGAAACAAGCCTCAAAGTCATGAACACAAGGTTGTTATTTGCTATTCGATGGAAGGGCTGTGGCCTGAGAAACAAGTCTCAAAGTCACTAATGTAAGGTTGCCATGTGATGGAGAGGCTGGACAGAATGCTGGGCCACAATGATGACAATTAATCATAAATTTCAGAGTGACTGAGCACAAATTTCAGGGTGATTGCCTAAAGCAGGGGGCGGGGGATGTTCTGTGGTCTAGGCTAAAAACATTCTATTGTGAAAACTGATTAATAAAAATGATTGAGACTAGGGACTAAGAAAACGTTGTCACTGGGAACTTGAGGGCATCTTCTATTTGGCCGGCATTAAGAGGACATCAGCCACCTCTGCCACAGAGACCTTCTGAGTGGATCTATTTGACAAGACCCAACATGAAGTATCCCTAACAGATAGAGCTTTGTGCCAAGTCGTTACAAAAATGTTCCTCCCGCGTATCCAGACTGTAACCGCCAACGATGATGGGTCTGCTCAGGCAGGGCCAGTGTGGCAGAGTTGGTTTCACTCGGAGCCATGGCATGAACTGGAGCACTGAGTGAAGTGAGACCCTCATGAGGCCCCTGTGCTTGGGAGGTGACTGCGGCCTTGGAGCATCCCTCAGGCTTCAGAGACTGACACTGATTCCTTCAAGCAGACCCCAGAGCTGGCCCTGGCCCATTGCCTCCGGGTTTCCTATAACTGGGAGCATTTCATCTGAAACCCTGTCTCTTTAATCAGGAGTGGTGGGCTTCCTATTTCATCAGCCCCTGAAATCCCTAAGCTGAGACATGTGACAGGTGTGGGGAAGTGATTCCCTCCAGAAGACGTGTCAGTAGTGGGTATAACCCACCTCAGCCAGGCCTGGTGCCCAACTGGGAAGCTGTCTCAAGGAGCTCTTAACTTTTTTCTGGGGCTGTCTTGTGCCAGTCTCAACCTATCAATAACCAACATTGTCACTGGATTGGCCATTGGGGGTTCTTAAGACAGGCAATAACCATCAGGAAACTTAAAAAAAATAAAGTATTATTACTTTTAGGCCCTGGAAATTATACAGCACTTAGGGCCACACTGTGAGGTCACAGGGTGCAGGAGAGAGAGGGATTCACAGGTTCACTCTTTATTGGTGAATTTAAAACATAAGAACAGGAGTTTTAAGTGCCCGTAGAGGAAAAGTAAGTAGCTCAAATGGTCAGTTATTGAAATCAAGCATGATCTGTAAAATAAGGGAACCTTGTGGGGAGAAGTGGCCAGGTTCTTATCTGGCCCATTGACTGGCCCTGTGTTCAGCTGTCACTGAAGTGGGTGCCTTGGCAACCAGGTTAAGTCGGGCACTTGCATTACAAAAAAAGAGAAAGCCCAACTGGCAGGGCTTCCGTTAGAGGAGCCCAGCTTTGTGCCTTCTTATCAAGAGAGCACAACATCACAGCCACACCCAGGGCAAGGTTCTGTCAAGCGCAGCCTGAGTGCACTCATAAAACATAAAACACTCACCCTCCCTGTTTATCAGCCCTGGAGACCACAAGGAATGTTCACCTGGGATCTTTGTGGAGCTTACAGCTGGTGGAGCTCCTGTCCTTGTGCCTTGCTGGGGCAATCTCCATCACTCCAGGGGGAGCCATGCAGTGGATAGAGAGGGTAAGTGGCAGGAGCCCCGCCCTCCCCGCCCCATCAGCTTCCAGAGAAGAAGGGTGTGGGGTGGGAAAATAATAATATTAACAATAATATTGTTAATAATAACAACTATTTTCTACTTATTACTTTGCAGTGAGACTGTTTCTAAAGCTACAAGGGCTGTCCAGAAAAAATCCAGCCACGGTCAATATAAGGTTACATGGCTGGATACTTCCCAGACAGCCTTCGTAAATGAGTCCCTGAGTGACAGGGTGGGAGTAGTTGGTGGTGAAAAAGGATGGATTGAAAGATGGATTGGAGGAAACTGGTGCAGTAATCCCGGTAATCCTCTGGGTGACCAGCAGAGGGCGTCCTCGTCAGGCAGGGAATATTGAGACTGATGCACGGATGCAAGGAATGAGGGGCGGGGAGGTTCATAGACCAGTGGGACCTGCATAGACTCCAGCTCCTGGAGGAAAAGCACCTGACTTCTGAGGGTCTCAGTGTCCTCATTTGCAAAGTGGGCATCACAGCTCCTACTTTTATGTATTTGAGAATAAAAATCAGGCTGAATAAATCAGCAGCAAGTGTGCGCACATGCATGGTCGCACACAAATAAGTCTGACTCTTCCATCACAAGAACCCTGGAATGCAGCTACATCTCAAGCCAGGCCAAATTAGGTTCTGAATTAAAAAAATAGGGACTCTGGAGGCAGACAGAGATAAGACCGAAGCCCCAGAACTGGAGGACCAATCAACAGTCACTCCAATCTACCATTTGTCCCTCACTATATTTTTTCTGTGTAGGTTTGAGGATCTGAAGTATATCATTAAAAGCAGATGCTCCAGAGAGAGGCACAGAAGATTTAAATCCTGGCTTCAGGATGAGATGGGTCTGCTTTCTAGAAAGTGAGATCATGAAATACCTCATTGTGGAAACAGTCTGTTATGTGTCAACATAAGAACATCCAAACCCATAGAGAATTTTTATGAGAGTTTGAGTCAAAACTGATGGCAACTGCCAGGAAGCAAGAACAAATGCTCCTGAGTATGACAGTTTTGCAGTTTCGTTTATGTATTTGAAATGAAGGAGGGAAAATCAGCAGGATCACATGAAGGTGGGAGAAAGCGAGGTGGGTATTGGATTCCAGGATAGTTTGGAGTATGTGCTTTCTTGAGGGTGGTCATGCTTTAGGAGGGGTCTGAAAAAAAGGCTTTTCAAAGATGCACAAGAACAATGGGCAGGACTTAAGGCAACTATCAACCTTTTACTAAAGAAGTTACAGGCCCAGTGTGTGACGCCCCACCCACCGTGACCTGCCTAGTTAGGGATTCATGATCAGACCCCCTGTGAGCTTACTTCCTATAGAATCCCTTTTTCATCTACATAAATTAATGACTACTTCATTCATATACAAAACCTCAATACTACCCCATAATATTCTATGCTCTTTTTTTTTTAATATTTATTTTATTGTTGGAGAGAGAGAGAGAGAGAGAGAGAGAGAGAAAGAGACAGTGACTTCTGGAACTACACCGGAAACTGTAACAAAACCTTACAACACACTGAACAAACACATTTGCTGCATTCATACCAGACACAAGTTGCTCTTCCAACTACAGAATAGACAGGACTCTGTGATGTCAGGCAACTCAGGACTCATGCATATAGGCTGCTCAGAGCACATGAAAAGTAAAAGAAAGGGTCACACTGGTGAAACTTGGCTGCGGGAAGTGCTTCCCAAAGCAAAAGCATCCATCAGAAAAAAGACTGATGTGGGGGGCCAGATCCAGAGGAAATTTGTACTGTGAACTAGAGGGAGACTTTGGAACAGCCTTTATCTCTTATTCAAGCATTTATTCACAGAAACCTAGGCTGAGCACACGCTCTGGACAGGGCCGTGCCCTGACATGGTGATGCAGACAGGTTGGAGACATGGGCCAGGAGATGGCTGGATAAATGCCCAGATAGACAGGAGCATACTTTGTGTTCACAGAAACCCGTGTTCCCACCCCCTTTCTCCACTACCGAGCAGCAATAATATGCTAGTGTGACGAAAGGCTGTAAGTGACTCACTGATACCTGCCTTTGTCCCTGGTACAGAAAGTAGGTACCAAAGGTCAAGGAGGCAGAGGAGCAGGTCTTGCCTTCCCAAGTGCTTGGGACATGCCCATTGCAGTGGGCTGCAGTGTCCCTCTCTGAAAAATAAGGAAGTGAGCAAATTTCCCAAGACAGCCTAGCTGTGATAGAGAAGGGTCTGAGGTTCTGTGCACACACAGGCCCCTATCTGACCTTCCTGCCTGGCCTTCCTCTTGACCCTGCAGCTCTTGGTTCCTTGAAAGAGGAAACTTAGACATCAGACAACCCTGGAAAAGGGCTTGGCCAGTCCTGTCTTAGAGCTGCAGCTGCCCTGCCGTGTGGGGGTGGGCTGGTAGGGCAGGGGTCTGAGGCCGAGACTCGCACCCCCCGGGGCCCCAGGCTGAGCACCAGATTTCAAGGTGGAAGTGGTGGTACAGAAGGGCTTGTGCAGTCCTGCACCCTGCACCATCTCTTACCCTTGGGGTAGCTGGAGCAAACCCACACCAGCAGAGGCTACTGGCTGCAGAACAGGGACAGGCCTGATAAGGATGCCCTCGTGACCACAACCCACCTAGATCAAATGCTACAGGGCAACACTCAAGAGAGGATTCCATCTCCCCGGGGACCCTGAGAAATATGACTGCTTTGAGCATTACCGACACCTAGGCAACAGTGATGGGACAAATTCCTTTCAACTGGAAAGAAGAAACTGAATATAATTACTTACATGGCTTGCATTTTCTGCATGTGACAGATATGGCACTGCCTATAAAGAGGACAAGGATGAGTGGCATGTGGGGCCCCACACAAAACCTGAATGTTATTGACCAAGGGTGCCAGCCGGTGGTCTGTTAGGAACTGGGCCGTACAGCAGGAGGAGGTGAGTGGCAGGCCAATGAGCGAGGCTTCACCTGCATTTACAGTCACTTCCCATTGCTCCACTTGAGCTCCGCCTCCTGTCAGATCAGCAGCAGCATTAGGTTCTCACAGGAGTGCGTACCCTAGTGTGAACTGCGCATGCAGGGGAACTAGGCTGTGCGCTCCTTATGAGAATCTAATGCCTGATGAGCTGAGGTGGAGCTGAGGTGGTGATGCTAGTGCTGGGGAGCGGCTACGAATACAGATTCACATTAGCAGAGGTTTAACATTAACAGAGGTGCACAATTGCTTGCGTACTCACATCAAAATGCTAACAGTGAGTGGCAAGTGACAATAAGCTGCATCTGGTGTCAGGTTTTATAGTGGCAAGTGAGTTGTGTATTTATTATTTATTAAAATATAATAATAATAATAGAGTGCACACTAAATGTAATGTGCTTGAATCATCCTGAAAACATCCTCCCTTCCCCCAGTCTGTGGAAAAATGATCTTCCATAAAACCCGTCCCTGCTGCCAAAACAGTTGGGGACCCCTGCTATAGACTGAATTGACCCCCCCACCCCCAATTCATATGCTAAAGCCTTGACTTCCAACATGATGATTATTTCAGAGATAACTGAGATTAAATGAGTTCATGAGGGTGGCCTCCCAAGACTGCTGGGCTTATAAAAAGAGGGAGAGGAGGAGGGAGTAATTTCCTCTTTCTCTTCCCCTGTGCACAAAAGAGAAGAAGAGGGAGAGGGGCCTGTGAGGACACAGAGAGAAACTGGTCACCTGCAAGCCAGGAAGCATGCGCTCACCAGGAATCAAACATGCGGACACTGATCGTGGGCTTCCCAGGTCTCCAGAACTGTGACAAGTACACGTCTGCTGTGCAAGCTGCTGGTCTGTTGCTGCGGAAGCCTCAGCTGACCAAGTTCCCTGTCAGCCTGCAGCATGATTCGAACAAGGGAGGTGTCACTGCTCCCTGTGACTGCACAGAGCCTCCTCCACGAGCCCTGGGGCAGGTGGCTGCGTGGTGTGGGGTCCTCTGCCCAAGGCAGTGAGTGCCCGTGTTTCAGCACTTGCTGGCACTGTCATTTGCTCAGTATGGAGGGCCACAGCTCAGCCTTCCCCATAACCCCCCGGGGAGGAGTCCTCCCCCCACGGATAGGGTGAACAGGAGACCATCAAAACATCCGAGAAGCCATGAGGCCAGGCCCTGAGCCCTGGCCAGCCCTCAGTGTGCAGGGTCCCCAGCTGTCCTGGGTAGGGGCTGGAGACAGAGGGGAGTGTACCTGCTGAGTGTGGCACCCACTGGCACCCAGGTCGTCTCTGTGAGTCAGGAGGCTGGCGTCTGGACTGCTTCTGATGGGCAGATATGAGAGAGGACAGCAGAAGGGGCAGGAGCAACTCCAGGCCAGTGGTGACCTCAGCTCAGCTGGGTTGAGGCCCCACAGCACAACCTGATTCTCAGGCTCAGCTTCGGGAATGCCCGGGACATGGGCCATCTCTGTCCCGCTATTGCCAGGAGAGGGGTATGTAGGGGGCTTGTCCTGGGGATCCTGGTCCTAGAGGAGATGGAGCATTGATGAAGGGCCTGGGGACTGTTCAGCATGTGGGAACCAGGTGTCCTGAAGATCAGAGTCACAGGAAAGGGGGAAGTGGGGCAAGCCCAGGGCTGGGGTGACAGCAGCTGACAATGTCCTCCTTTGTGCAGACTCTGCTGACCCCTCCACAGGAGGATCTGAGTGCTCCCTGCACTGCAACTCACAGTAGCCCGGCCAGGCAGGGCTGGGGCTTCTTGAAGGCTGAGTCTGTGTCTACCTCCCAGCCCCAGTACACAGGCAGCATCCAGGGGCCACCAGGGAGGTGGACGAGCCGGAGTCCCCACGTGGAGGCCAGAGCGCTGATGGCAAGGATGGAGTGAGCAGCTTCAGAAGACAGTTGGGCATCTGCATGGCCTGATGCCGCCTCCACCAGTGGGTGTAGACACGGTCTACACGTCAGACCAGGTCAGCTGAGGGCATCGCAAAGTGCCAAGTGTCACTTGAGCAGGGAGAGTGCACGGCGAGGCCAGGAGAGCGCCCCTCTTCCCTCTCTGTGACTTTGCCTCCTCACTGAGCCTGGGCCCATGGTAGGGGCCCACAGCTTGTCCTCCGAGTCCAGGCCATGTCCAGTCTGCTCACTCACACCCAAGAGCAACAGGCCAGCAAGCCTCCAGCCCCACGGCCTCTACCAGATTGTGTGTCTCCCCAGATGGAGAATATCTCAGGGCCCCCCCTTTCCATGCAGGGTCCCTGGCTCCGTATCTGCTGTATCTCCTCAGCCTCCAGCCCACACCCAGGGTGGATGCTCACACTGTGTTTGAGTGAGTGAACGAATGAGTGAGTGAATGGCTGCCTCCTATGCTTCCCCTAAGACCCCTACTCATATTCTATGTACCACTCGCTCACACCAAAACCACAACGCCCCAGGCCTGGAGGAGCCGCCTGCCTCTGGCATGTCGACTGGGGCTTTCCTGGCACTGCTGACCTTTGGACAGCACTGTTCCTGTCAGGGGCCATCCTGTTATAGTGAGTGCCTGACATTCTGCACATAGCCCTTCTACCTGGCATTCTGCACCTAGTACTGTACTTTCCATTATTGTGCCACTAGCCCCGCTCTGTGATTGTTCCAGTTCCCCTCGCTGACTTTCTAATTTTTCATTACCTGTAATTTTTCATTACCTTTGTTACTTCCCTATACAAGTACCAAAATGTTCTTCTGCACCTTATGGCCACACTGTTCCCAGGTGTTCACTTAACCGCAATTGCAACTACACCAGGTTTTTACCTTATTTAGAATTAAGACCAGAAACGAGCTAATCCCATTGTCTGCTCTGGCTTCTGTACAACGCTTTGCTGTTAGAAATTAGGCCAAACAGGGTGCGTTTTTTGCCTTTATAAACCCCTCACTATCTGTATTTGGGGCCATGGGTCTTTGAGAGACACTAATCCTCTGTGGTTGCCGGCTTTTGAATAGACTCCTAATTTGGCCCTCATACTTGGCACTCTACGGGTTATTCTCACAGGTTACAACACCTATGCATTGCAGGAGGTTTAGAAGCAGCTCTATGGGAAGCCGGGATGGCTCAGTGGGTTAAGCGCTCACTTTGCAGTGCCAGGGACCAGGGATCGAATCCCGGCCCCGGCCCCGGCCCGTGCGGAACCATATGCTGAACTGGGAGCTCCCCCAGTTCAGTTCTCTCTCTGTCTCTGTATCTCTCTCTCTCTGTCCAAAATAAATAAATAAATAAAATGTATTAAAAAAAAAGAAGCATCTCTAGACTCTGTCCACTAGCTGCCAGCTGCTCCGTGACAATCAAATGTGTCTAGGCGTTGCCAAACGTCCCCTGGGCAGACGGGTTCAGAACCATGGGCCTAGACTATACTGTGATTCTCGGGCCAGGCCAGGAAGTGACCCCTCCACAGTGCAGCCTGAGGGCTGCACTTCACCCTGCACAGCAGGGTTCAGACATCCATCGTCTCTTGTGCAACGCATCTGCACAGCCCCCCGCTACCCCCTCATAGGTCAGGATGGGTCTCAGCCAGGTTGGGAGCCCGGTGGACACAGCCCACAGCCCTGGCCCTGCTCGGATGCTGGAGAGAAGCCCCCGACATGGGTCAGGACCCAGGTTCTGCTCCCTGCCTGCTCTCTGGGAGGGGCTCTGGAGTCTCCAGACTGGGGTATCCACAGGCTGTGCGTAGAAGGGGACAAGCTGCATCTCTGAGATTCCTGTTCTGTGAATGGCCGAGGCTCTTTATCCGCCCCAGCTTCCGGGGTCTCCCCGACAGCCCCCCTGCACACACTCTACTACCTTCCTTCTCTTCTCTCCCATAGGAGCCCAGAAACCCCCCATGTCAGAGATGCTGCCGCTGCTGCTGCTTCCTCTGCTGTGGGCACGTGAGTGCGAAGGAAAGAGGGTGCGGGACAGGGTGGGAAGAGGAGCGGGGTGCGGGGCAGGGCAGAAAGAGGAGCAGGGCGCGGGCAGGATGGGAAGAGGGTGCAGGACAGGGCGGGAAGAGGAGGAGGGTGTAGGGCAGGATGGGAAGAGGAGGCGGGCGCGGGGCAGGGTGGGAAGAGAAGGAGGGCGCGGGGCAGGGTGGGAAGAGAATGTGGGGCAGGGGCTGTGGGGACACCTCCCTCCATGCAGGGTCCCTGGCTCAGTATCCAAGAATCCCAGGGGGAGTGCAGAGGCACGTGGCGGTGCAGGAGGGGCTGCGTGTCTCAGTGCCCTGCACTGTCATCTCTCATTGGCACTACTGGGCAGACTCAGACCCAGCTCACCATTGCTGGTTCCCAGAAGGGGCCAGTGCACCAGGATGCTCCAGTGGCCACGAATGACCCAGATCATAAAGTGCAGGGGAGACCCAGGGCGGATTCCACTTCCTTGAACCCCAGGACCTACAACTGCTCCCTGGACATCTTTTTGCAGAAGAAAGACCTGTTGTGGCTCTCAGGTTCCTCTTCTGTGAATGGGCAGGGCCCCGTGCTCCTCCCCAGCTTCTGTGGTTTCTGCCTGACGCCCTCCCACTGCCTTCCTTCTCTTCTGTCCCACAGGAGCCCAGAACCCTCCCTGCCAGCGATGCTGCTGCTGCTGCTGCTGCTGCTGCTGCCCCTGCTGTGGGCAGGTGAGTGCCGACGGGAGGTGGGGCCGGGGCCGGGGCTCTGCTGACCCTCCTTTCCTCACAGGCTCCCTGGCTCAGGATCCAAGATTCCATCTGACAGTGCAGAGTGACGTGACGGTGCAAGAGGGCCTGTGTGTCCTCGTGCCCTGCACTTTCATCAGCTCCCAGGAAGGCTGGACTCCTGCTTCCACAGCTCACGGCTACTGGTTCCGGGAAGGGGCCGATATATACCGGGATGCTCCAGTGGCCACAAATGACCCAGGAAGTAAAGTGCAGGAGGAGACCCAGGGCCGCTTCCTCCTCGGGGACCCCTGGACCTATAACTGCTCCCTGGACATAAGAGATGCCAGGAGGAGCGACACTGGGAAGTACTTTTTTCGGGTCTTATGGAATTATAAATCTAACCAGCTCTCTGTGAATGTGACCGGTAAGGAATAGGCTCCAGGAGAGGCCACAGGGGAAAGACATGGGGGTCAGGCACAGGGCTCCGGTGGGACCCCCCACCATCCTGGAAGGGGGCTGGGGGTCCTGCATGTCTGGTCTCAGAGGGAGGAGCCGCACCAAAGCCTGAGGCTTCTCTCAGGGCCGCACCTGGGACCCTCTGTCCGACCCCGTGTCTCCCCGTCTCCTCACCAGCCCTGACCCGCACGCCCCACATCCGCCTCCCGGGCAGCCTGGAGTCCGGCCGCCCCCGGAACCTGACCTGCTCGGTGCCCTGGGCCTGTGAGCGGGGCACGCCCCCCAGCTTCTCCTGGACCTCAGCGGCCCTCACCTCCCTGGGCCCCAGGACCCGCCTCTCCTCTGTGCTCAGCCTCACCCCTCGGGCCCAGGACCACGGCACCAACGTCACCTGTCAGGTGCACTTCCCTGCAGCTGGTGTGACCGTGGAGAGAACCGTCCAGCTCCACGTCACCTGTGAGTGCTGGGCCAGGAAGCCGGGGCCCTGCCAGGGTGTGTGGGGGAGGGGCAGGAGGGCCGGCTGGGAACACTGGGTGTTTGTCCTGGAGGCCTGGCTGAGCAGGGGCCCAGAGGACACAGGCCCTGTCCCTCCTGTCCTTCTTAGCCCTGGGTGTGGGGGTTCCTGCATGTGTGTCACCTCATCTCGCCCCCCTGAGGAGGGACCGCCTGTCTTCCTGTCCTAGGTTCCCCACAGGACACAGCGTGCGGGGACCTGCTAGGAGGCGGCTCAGGTAGGAAGGAGCCCGTCCTGGGCTGTAGGGAGAAAGGCCTCCTGCAGCTCAGGGCATGGCTGGTCCTGCCTCATCCTGGATGCACCCCAGTGACCAGAGCCCCCCTAGTGGGTAAACGCAGTGGCGACTCCCTCCTCAGCCCCCTGGGCCCCTGTGCGGTTGTCCCATGGGCCCCTCGCTCCCTGAGGCTTCTCCCCTGGTCCGTGGCTGCTCCGGGAGACAGGGCGCCATCCACACAGAGGAGCCCGGCTGGGAGGCCCCTCACCAGCCATCCCCTGACGACTCCTCCACTGGTGCTTTTATTTCCCTTTCATGCTCGGCCATGTACGTAGTTTTCAGCACCTACTCCGGTCACAAGGCCAAAATGTACAATGCACGGCCGTGTCTGTGCTCGGAAGCCCAGTCCCCTCCCAGGAAGTGAGCAGTGTGCACATGCTGCTCTGAGCCTTGGCTTGTTCACTGAAAGGGTGGGGGTCCTGGGACATCAGTGGGACAGACGTCCTTCTTCCTCCACGTGACTGCGGTGTTCCCCTGCTGGACGGAATCTGATTGTGTGCACATCTTCTGAGCAAACCCTGAGTTCACTTCTCGTCTGAATGACTCCATTTAGGGATGCATCACGTTTTGTTCATCTGTTGATCCCTTCATGGGCGTTTCAGTGACTTCTTCCACTTTTTAACTGTTACAATGCTGTCATCAGTATTGACGTACATGTTTTTGTTCAAAATACATTTATGGGTCTCCTGCCATAGACCTGAAGGTGGAACTAGGGGGTCACGTGGTAGCTTCTGTATTTCTGTTCTTGAGGACATGCCAGACTGTTTCCACAGTGGCAGAACCATTGTACTTTCCCACCAGCAAAGTATAAAGCTTTCAATTTCTCCACGCAGTTACCAACATCATAGTTTCTTTAAAAATATTTCAGGCCACTAGAGGGTGTGACGGTCTCATTCATGGTGGCTTTGACTCGCATTTATGTAAGATAATGATGTATGTGTTTCTTTTCCCCCGTGCATTTATAGGCCATGTATGTGTCTTCTGTGGATAACTCTTTTTCAAGTCCTTGGCCCGTTATTTCACTGGGTGACTGACTCTGTGTTGTTCAATTGTACAAGTTCTTGTAAATGTGGCAACAATTCTTATCAGATCTCCGATTAGCAAATATTTTCTCCCGTTAAATGCGTTGGCTGCTCCCTGACCCCACAGTGTCCATCCATGAACAGAATGTTGCGTTGGGGTGACGTCCAGTGTGTGCATTGTGTTCTGAGTCCACCAGCCGGACGGCAGGGCCTGGGGTGGGGCGAGGGCACGGGGCTCCCACGTCCCTGATGCAGGGATGGAGATCAGTGCCCGGGTCCTGCTGGGAGAAGGACACGGGACTGCAGTGAGCCTGGTGACTCCGTCCTTGTCCCTCGCAGCTACAGGAGAAGCCAGACGTAGGGCACAGGTGGTGCTGGTAGCCGTCGGGACAGTGGCTGTGAAGACCCTGCTCCTGCTGCTCTTCCTCGTCACCCTCATGTGAGCGCTGCCCCAGGGGCGGGCAGTGGCCTGTGGCTGAGTCCCAGAAGCAGGGCTGGAGGGCCCCAAACAGGAGAGCGGCTGGGCTGGCCGGAGGGCAAGGGTGTGGGTGAGGGGTCCACACAGGGAGCTGGCGTGTGCGCCCCGCCTGCTGAGGGTGCAGGATGGGGGTAGTCTGTGGGGCCAGGCCTGCCTTTGCCCACCTCAGTCTCCGCACCACCCCGAACAGGGAATCGGGGACTGGGCGTGCTGCCTGCTGCCCCCTGATCTGACCACACTGAAAACCCTGGTCTCTCTTCTCAGAGTGAAGTTTCAGAGGAGAAAGGAGACCAGGCCAACTGGGGGCGTGGAGCACGCAAACGTTGTCCTGGGTTCATCGTTCAGGTGAGGAACGCAGGTGTCTCACCACCCACATCCCGTAGACACCTCCTCCAGGTTGGGCCCCCAGATCGCCACAATCAGCATGGCTAGTATGGAGTTGCCAGCTTCCTCCAGAGCCCACTTCTGTGCTGGGTCCCTCATCACTGTGATGACACCGCAGCCCCCACCTCTCAGGCCAGAACTGGGGTGTGGTTCTCCCCTGGTCCTCCTGTCCTCCCCCATCCCACCCATCCCTCCGTCTTACCCATCCCTCCTACTCGCAGCTCACCTGCCGCCTGTGTCCTCCACGCGTGACCCTGGATGTTCCTGTGGCCGCAGCTCTTCCCTGGGTCTGTGACCCCGCTCGTCTCTTGCCTCGATCTCGCTCCTCAGCAAAGAACTCCAGACTGTGTTTCCAGAGACCATATTGTCCACTTTCTGCCAAGTGTGACAGCGACGTTTGCTCCGCACGGCCAGAGGCCCAGGTGCAAACGCCACAGGCTGGACTCCAGGGCCTGGTGGGGTCTGTGCACACGGCCTCAGAGATCTCTGTCATGCGGAGGCTGTCACCGTGACAGACATAGGACATGATTTGAAAACGTCCCGGCCTGTGCGCTGGTGACACGTGTGGGGAGCAGTGGGTAGGGAATGGGCAGGGGGCGCACTGGGGGACCATGGCCCCCACGGCGCACGTGCAGTGATGTGAGCACAGGCTTGCAGACGCTGCCCCCGCCTCGCCGAGGTGACCCAGGACGACCAAAGCAGTGTCCCAGCGCTGAGGCGCAGCTTCCGGGCCTGTGTGGGGACCCGAGGCGCCGTGACGGCACCGGGAGGCCCAGAGAGGGGCTGCTGGGAGGGGGCGGGGAGCCCAGCCTGTGCAGCCCACGTGAGGCCTGAAGAAAGCGCTGGAACCTGGGCACCTTGGAGACGTGACGGGACGTTCCCTGTGGCAGGAGGCCCATGGCCGCTGTGCTCAGAACCGGCCAGAGCGTGTCCTCGGCAGCGACACAGGGACGGGGAACGACGTGAAAGGCAGGAGGTGACTGACGGGCACCGAGCCAGGGAGCACGAGGGGGAGGGGTGTTGTTTTGGGTGTTTTCTGAAGGTCACGTTGACTGAGTTTCCTCGTGGATGTGGGGACTGAAGGGAGGAGGAGAGGGTGGTGCCCACAGGTTTCTGCTGAGCACCTGGAAGGACAGGGATGGGTGTTGTGGGCACAGTGGGTTCTGAGGGTGATGTTCATTCTGAGCAGCCACCTGATATTCGCCCGGGGGTGTTAGTGAGCGAGGTGGATGTGAGGAGACGGGTCAGAGTGGACGTGTGAACCCATGCACACGAGGGTACCTGATGCAGTGGGGGAGGGTCTGGTGACGGGAATACCGGGAGAGCTCAGCGGTTGAGCGCTCGCTTTGCAGTTGTGAGGACCGGGGTTCGAATCCCGCCCAGGCCTGTGCAAACCCATGTGCTGACCTGCAGTGCACTTGGTAACCGCTGGGATGGCTCAGTGGGGAAGGTTCTCGCTTCCCGTGCACGAGGCCCTTGGTTCAGTTCCCGCCCTGCGGGGCCCCACATCCACCTGTGCGGAATGAAACCATGTCACAGCTAATGATGTGCAGCTGTGGAGGCTGCTCTGGGCCCTCCTGCCTCTCTCTCTGTCTACTTCTCTAAAACAATAACATAAATCTTTAAAAAAAAACAACAAGAGGTTGGATGACACGTGGAGGAGAGAAGGCCCAGGAAACACGGTTCACTGGTGATCCTGACAACGGTGGTCCCATGGTTTGTGGGAGAGGCGTGAACACGTGACTGAGCTGGTTCAGGAGGGATGTGGAGGAAGGGGAGGGGAAGAGTGGTCACCGACAAGACTTTGACATTTCCGGCTGCACGGAGGACAGAGGAACGGGGCTGACAAATCAGGACTTGCTCAGGCCCTTCTTCGCATTCCGCCTGCAGTGCTCACGGAATTCCCGCCCACACTGGTTTCCCGGGGTCACTGCAACCAATCACCACGTGCTTGGCGCTTTTATTAAAAGATTTATTTTTATTGTTTTTGACAGAGAGAGAGAGAGAGAGCGCGAGAGAGAGAGAGAGAGAGAGAAGGGGGAGGGCCCAGAACAGTCTCCATAGTTGCACATCATCAGTTTTTTCACATAGTTTCATTCCACAGGTGGGCGAGATGGCTGCACAGGGCAGGAACTGGGCCGGGGTCTCACCCAGGTGAGAACTGAACTGAGGGCACTCCCCAGTTCAGCATATGGGTCCACACGGGCCGGGGCCTGGATTCGATCCTCGGTCCCTGGGGCTGCAAAATGAGTGCTTAACCCACTGAGCCATCATGGCTTCCCCTACTTGGCTCTTAAAAAGAAAAAACTTTATTTTCTCAGTCCTGGGGGCCAGATGTCTGTGTTGGGAGGAATTGCATTTCCTCCTTCTATCCTTCTAAGGTCTCAACTGAGACCCCATCACACAGAAACATTAGGTGCCAAAGCTTGAGTAGCATGTGCTGCACCCCATCATCCAAAGTCAGTTGTGCAGAAATCAGGGTGTTGTGTGGGATGCACTCTCTCCAGATCCATGTCTTGCTGCTTCCAGGTGTTGTGGCTGTCGGCTCTCCCTGGCTTGTGGTCACATTGCCTCACCCTGCTCTGTGTACAAAGTCACCACTGCCTCTATGTTAGAGGACACTTGTGACCAGATTCAGGGACCAACCCTAAAACAGTGGTCGGCAAACCGCGGCTCGCGATCCGCATGCGGCTCTTTGACTCCTTGGCTGCGGCTCTTTCACGAAATGTTTAGTGCAGGCACGGAATATTATTTATTAACTTGCCTTGTAAGAGACGAGTAAACATTTTTGAAATGCAAGCCTACAGAAAAGAGGCACATTTTTAGAAAGCAACAATAGCATGGATAGTCGCTCGCAAACATGTGTATCATTATCTCCGTCGAATTGCTGCCCGCAATTCGTGCCTAAAATTAAAAACAACAACATACAAACCTGACTTACCCTTACTTTCCAAGGAAACGCAAGGCCATTGTTCACATTAGTGGAGTATTTGTAGTCTTTTTTTTTAAGGATACCTTTTATATTATTTAACTTGTTATATTTTTAAATAAATATTATCTTTATATAAGTATGATACCAAGTTTTATTTAATGTACTGTTAGTTAAACTAAGACATATTTAGCAAAGGCAAGCTCGAGAGTGTACTTTTAATCCTAATTATTTCCATAAAAATGTCTCTACTAAAGTAAAGCTTAAGTTTAAAAAAAATGGCTCTTTGAATAAACTTCAATTTTGTATTGTTTATATTTGGCTCTTTTGGATGACGAGTTTGTTGACCACTGCCCTAGTAGGATGTACTTGTCAACATACATGCCTTAGTCCCACCTGCACAGATCCTTTCTCCTTTAAGGTAACGTTTGCAGGTCCCAGGGAGTAAGACCTGGTAGGTTTGGGGGCCGTTGTGCAGCCCATTGCACTGCTCACGCGACCTGCTCCCCTGGATTCTCCATCCGGCCTCCTGCCCCTGTTTGCTCTGCTCCTTCATGTCCTGACAATCAGTGGGTCGCCTCTTGAGTGACACGTGTTTTAGGGAACAGGATTTTACTGTTCTGTAAAAGCCCCTATTAAGAGAACTAACAGAAAAATTTTAATTTAAATCCGGGAGAAAAAAAATCTGCAAATATGTACTTGGTGAATGACTTGTGTCCAAATATATCAAGGACTCACATAAAAGAATAACTAACCAAGTAAGTACATGAAACCCAACTGCGTGAAAACAAAGAGAAAAAAACCCTAAACAAAAAGACCTCCAAATAACCGTATGTAGAAATTGGCAAAGTTCTCTCATATACATTTCTCTGAGTTCAGACAAATCCCAAATATATGCGCGAACATGTTCAACATCACTAATATTAGGGAAATGCAAATTGCAGCCACATAATGAGGACCCCTCCATTGGTCCATAAGATGGTCATTATGTAAAAAAGATAAAAACAGGACATAAGTTTTGGAGACATTGTGAAAAAAGTGGAACTCGGTTTTTTGCTCTTAGGGTTGCAAAACAGTGCATCTGCTTCGGAAAACAGTCTGGAAGTCCCTCAAAACATTAAAAATAGAACTACCGTATAATCTAAATTTCACTTCTGGGTATTGACTCAAAGAATAGAAAGCTGGAACGTGAGTAGGTATTTACACGTCTCTGTTCACAGCATCATGATTCACACTAACTAGCAGGAAAATGCAAGTAAGGCCCCAGAGGCACGGATGAGCTACGGGGAACACACACAGCAGAACAGTGTTCAGCCTTAAAAACGAAGGAAACTCTGGCACATGCTACAACATGGACTGAAGACTTTATGCTAAGTGCTACAGCCAGTCACAAAAGGCCAAATACCATGTGACTCTACTTATGAGAAGCCCCTGAAGGAGGCAGATACATTGACACAGCAGGTAGGATGGTGGTGGCCGAGCTCTGACCCAGGGGCATGCACAGTTATTCTTTTCATGGGAATAAAGTTTCAGTTTGGGAAAAATGAAAAAAGACCTGCCGATGGAAGGTAGTGATGGTCCCACAACAATGTGAATGTTATGAATACCACTGACCCGAACAATTAAAAATGGTGAGAATATTAAAGTGTTTTGTTTTTTTTATGAATAGTTTACCATAATGAAGTAAAGCAGCCAAGAATCTAATCATCCAGTTACCAAAGAAGAAAAATAATGGCAAGTAAGCACAGGAAAACGCTCCCCAGCACTTGTCACTGGGAAATAACAGATTAAAGCCAGAACGACATACAACGGAATAGTAGGTAGTAATAAGACATTATGAACTCTGGACACAAACACTTTGGATCCATTTCAAAAGTATGCTGAGGGAGAGAATACAGACACAAATGAGTACATTTCTGGAACTTCTCCCATAGACAATGAATTCACCGTCATAGTATCCCGGTGCTTCCATGACGCTGGAGGTGAGTGTGATGAAATACACAGATGTGGGGAAAACTCTGGGGTGGTGGAAATGTTCTCTGTCCTGAGTGTGGAGGTCTATATTTGTTAACAATTATATAAGTGCATACATAAGCAGGTATATTTTATTTTATGTAAATTCGGAAGTTTTTTATAAAGAAACAGTGAGAATTCACAGAAGCTTTCCATCCATGAACATGGTATAATTTCCTTACAAAATAACGGATTGTGTTGGGGTTTCTCTTATGTGCTACATTCTTACTTTTTAATAAACCACCTAGAACAGTATGTTATGTTCCTTATTAGAGACTCAATTTTTTATACATCAAAGGAGAGCACAGACACGTCTCTTTGTTAGTGAGAATAAGGACCATCTCCCCAGATAGTACCGTGTGAGAAAGCTTTTACAAATACGTGGTGGCTAATTCTTTGATGTGACCAGACTCAGAAATTATCCACATGCGTATCACACAGCGAGAGATGCAGAACCACGTGAGCGGAACCTAAGATTGTAATTGTAGCTGCACATTCCACGCATGCGGGGTAGAAATATGCTTTTGAGCCACATTTAACTGCAAAAAGCAGGTGTTTTCAACAACTCTTACATATTTTTATTTTGGGTAAAAATTAGACCCTTTATAGTCCCACAAAGGGTTTGAAGTGACTTACAATTTCATAGCACTGTAAGGTCGCAATTTTCTACAAGCAGAATGGAAATCACCTAGGAAACAAGACATTCTTGTACCAGGAAGCTATGATGACACTGTCTGAAATTAAGTACTAAAGCTAGGCCTAAGATTCCTGATAACCAGTGTAACAAAGGAAATGTGAAGTGTTACTGTCTGATGAAAGAAAGTATGAAGTTTCTTTGAAAAGACAAATAGTATCTTACTGCTAAAGTGTGGGAGAAACACGTTCCATGTGGAAAGCACATTGCATAACATAAGGAGCAATATCCCTGAGTCATTTATTTGTTCATCCACAACATTGTCCTTAACGACGAGGGGAATTTGAAGCAGGTTTCTTCTTCTTCTTTTTACTTGATAGGAAGTTCTAATCTATTGGATGAGAAACTGAAACTATCTCTGCAGTTCACACAACACTGAATGGTGGGAATCAGAGAATAGAGTTTTCTAGTGTTTGGTGGGTGGGTGGGTGGGTGAATGGATAGATGGATGGATGGATGGATGGATGATGAATGGATGAATGGATGAATGGATGGGAGATGGATGGATGGATGGATGGATGATGGATGGATGTGGCCTTCACTTGACCTGTGGCCCCCTTATTTCTTCTGCCCCACAAGCTCACACAGACCCTGAAGAATCCTACACCCCCATCTTCCCTTGGACTGATCACCTAGGGTCCAGATGAGGCTGTGACCCTCTAGGTCAAGGCAGTAGATGACCAGCTTTCTGGTGCAGACTCATTGCTCACTGAAGGCCCTCAGATGAGAGGATCCTAGTTGACTCGCATGTCACATACTTGGATGTCTTCAGAGGTCCTGGTCCTGCTCCAGTATGGAGGTGAGCCCCCGAGATGGGGAAAATCCAGAATCTTCTCCCTGTTTGCTTCTCTCTGGGAGGGTCTCCAGGGAATCAAGGATGCCTGGTTCATACACTTTGTGCAGAGGAAGAACCTGTGGTGGCTCTGAGGTTCCTCTTCTGTGAGTGGGGAGGCCCCGTGCTCCTCCCCAGCTGCTGCTTGACCCCCACCCACTGCCTTCCTTCTCTTCTGTCCCACAGGAGCCCAGAACCCCCCCTGCCAGCGATGCTGCTGCTGCTGCTGCCCCTGCTGTGGGCAGGTGAGTGCAGAAGGGAGGTGGGGCCGGGGCCGGCGCTCTGCTGACCCTCCTTTCCCCACAGGCTCCCTGGCTCAGGATTCAAGATTCCATCTGACAGCGCAGAGTGATGTGACAGTGCAAGAGGGCCTGTGTGTCTCCGTGTCCTGCTCATTCTCTGAACCTTGGAGCTACTGGGCTTCTACTTCCCCTGTGCACGGCTACTGGTTCCGGGAAGGGGCCAATACAGACCAGGATGCTCCAGTGGCCACAAATGACCCAGGACGTAAAGTGCAGGAGGAGAACCAGGGCCGCTTCCGCCTCCTCGGAGACCCCCAGACCCACAACTGCTCCCTGGACATCAGAGATGCCAGGAGGAGCGACACTGGGAAGTACATTTTTCGGGTGGACAGAGGAAGTAGAAGTACAAGTACAAGTTGGAATTACAAATCTCACCAGCTCTCTGTGAATGTGACGGGTAAGGAACAGGCTCCAGGAGAGGCCACAGGGGAAGACACAGGGGTCAGGCACAGGGATGACATGGGATCCCCACCATCCTTGGAGGGGCTGGGGGTCTCGCATGTCTGGTCTCAGAGGGAGGAGCCTCACCAAAGCCTGAGGCTTCTCTCTGGGCCGCACCTGGGACCCTCTGTCCGACCCCGTGTCTCCCCGTCTCCTCACCAGCCCTGACCCGCACGCCCCACATCCGCCTCCCAGGCAGCCTGGAGTCCGGCCGCTCCCGGAACCTGACCTGCTCAGTGCCCTGGGCCTGTGAGTGGGGCACGCCCCCCAGCTTCTCCTGGACCTTAGCGGCCCTCACCTCCCTGGGCCCCAGGACCCGCCTCTCCTCTGTGCTCAGCCTCACCCCTCGGGCCCAGGATGATGGCACCAACGTCACCTGTCAGGTGCACTTCCCTGCAGCTGGTGTGACCGTGGAGAGAACCGTCCAGCTCCACGTCACCTGTGAGTGCTGGGCCAGGAAGCTGGGGCCCTGCCAGGGTGTGTAGGGAGGGGCAGGAGGGCCGGCTGGGAACACTGGGTGTTTGTCCTGGAGGCCTGGCTGAGCAGGGGCCCAGAGGACACAGGCCCTGTCCCTGCTGTCCTTCTTAGCTCTGGGTGTGGGGGTTCCTGCATGTGTGTCACCTCATCTCGCCCCCCTGAGGAGGGACCGCCTGTCTTCCTGTCCTAGGTTCCCCACAGGACACAGCGTGCGGGGACCTGCTAGGAGGTGGCTCAGGTAGGAAGGGGCCTCCTGCCCATGTGACACTGATGGAAGTGGGGTCTCTGCCAGGTGGATTCAGAGCTGGACCCTCAGAGTTAAATGGAGGGAGGGCTGGACACCCGAGAAGCCCCCTTGCGCTTCTGCCTCCATATCCGCTTACTCCCCCCATGCCAGGGTGGCCCACTGCCCCCTCCCGCCCGGCCTAAATGCTACTCCTATCTCCCTCCCATCACGAACGCCTTGGGACAATTTCACGTGGACGTAGTTTTAGAGCAGGTTCAGGTTGACAGCAAAGTTGAGCAGAAGGTAGAGACGTGCCCTGTACCCACAGCACCCTCCTCACACACGCGCCTCTCCACTGCCCTGTCCTCACCAGAGGGGACACGGTTACAGTCCATGGACCTGCAAGGGTCTGTCATCCTCACGCAAACGCAGTCTTTACGTTCGGGGTCGCGCTTGGTGTTGGACACGCTGAGAGTTGTCATGCACAGTGGTGTCACAGCTCCACAGCTCTCTCGGGGCTGTGTTTGCACTGTCAATCCCCAGCCCTTCACCCTCACATGTCCATGGAGCCCGGCGCTCCCTCTCCTCGCCCTGTTCCCACGGGTGGTGGCATCTGGTTGTCCCCACTAGACAGTGACCCTGTGCGGGTTCTGTCAGCTGTGATCATTAGAGTGTTGACTGGTGAAGCCCAGAGACACATTCCTGACAGCAGGTGTTGGGGTCCTGGGAGGCGTGGCCCAACAGGGCCAGGAAAGCAGCCTGGGTCTGGCCTGAAGGTCCAAGCGGTTCCCCGCTCCCACCCCCTCTGAAGGCACAAAGATCCTCTTTATCCTGAGGGACCGGGCCAGGGGAGCCCGGAGGAGGAGACTCAGAACCCTCCCAGGAAGGGAGAAAAGGACAGGCCTGTAGCATCCCACAGCGCAAGTGTGCGCGTGTGCGCATGTGCGTGCGCGTGCGCGCCTGCGTGTGTGCATGTGCGTGCGCGCCTGCGTGTGTGCGTAACGCCTGCGGGACCCTGTTGCAGCCAGGTCTGGGGCCTGCTGGAGAGACCCTGGGTGGAAAGAACCCGGCGGCCCCTGGACAGGGGTGCGCAGGTTGGGTAGGTGTCACTTACAGCCTGGCCTTCGTCCCTCGGTTCTCGACAAGGCTGAGCTCCTAAGACCAGCGCGAGAACCCGGGGCTGAGACCTGGATGGGACGTTAGGGGCACCCCTCTTTTCATGCTGGAGAGGAGGGGAGTCATGCCCGCTCCTCCAGATTCCAGTGCAGCACAAGTCTCTCTCGTCTGCAGGGGAGGCAGGCACCAGGAAAGCGGTGGTTCTGGGGGCCGTCGCAGGAGCCGGTGTCACCGCACTGCTCGGACTCGGCCTCTTCCTCCTACTTCCTGTGAGCTGGGTCAGGTGGGGTCAGAGGTGGAGAAGCGGGACCTGGAGGGGTGGCCTGGGCCGGGATTCAGGGCAGAGGTGCGGTGGAGGTGAGCGTCCAGCCGCTCAGGCGGTTACACATAGTCCGAGGGCTGGAGGCAGACGTCCAGGAGCAGGGAGCACGTTGTTACAAAGTATCGTGTATGAAGCCCTGGGCTGGCCTCAGCGCTGACCTGCCCTAGTCACTCGCTCCAGCCGCAGAGTGACCCTGCGTCCAAGACCCTGGTGTCTCCCCCAGGGTGAAGACCTGGAGGAGGAAAACCGCCAGAAGCACCGTGGGTGTGGACGTCGCCCACCCTGCTGTGGGGCCAGCTTCCCTGGTGAGTGACGGGGACTTCCTTGGGTGCAGCCGGCCCCCCACATTTCCTGGGTGCCCCCACATTTCCTGGGTGCCCCACAGCCTCGCCCCATTCAGCGTGTGCAGAGATGAGCTCCTCCCCGGCCCATCGTATTTGACAATGGAGGTTTTATTATTATCAGGTATGTGAGGCCCACAGATGGGGATTTGATTGCCACAGTGAGTGCCTCACAGGTCCCACGAGGAAGAGGAAACATCACACCACGCAAAGCCCGGCGGGGCAGCCCCGGGACCGCAGGAGGCTGGGGCAGGGAGAAGCCGGCCTGGGCAGCAGCCTCCATACTGGCTTCCTTGGCTCCGGGGCGTGGGCACTGGCTCGGGCCGGGCCCTGGCAGGACTTGGGCAGGACCAGAATGGCGTGGAGTCTCGCTCAGTGAGGAAGGTGGTGGGCTGTGGTCTGCATGTGAAAGACATGGCCCCGGGCAAGTTCTTTGTCTCTAGCACTGTGCTGGTCCTGGCAGGGGCACTTCCTCTAGAGCTCAGCCCAGATGGCAGGACATCGAAGCACATGGTGAAGAGGTGCTTTTCCTGGGTCCTCCGTCTCATGATGGTGCTCTTGTCCCTGACGCTGACCAGAGACCCAGCTGTGTCCTGCTCGGTCCTCCCCGCCCTCTTCCTGCACCAGCGGGCTGCAGAGCGGGTCTGTGCCGCTTCTAATCATAGCTCAGCCCGTCCGGTTTGTGCTGAGCCTGTCGCCACCGTCTGTCCCTCCTCCCCGGCATGTTTACTCTACCTCCCTCAGAGATCGCCACCTCACCCAAGTCTGCAAGGCGCTGCTCCTCCCCGCTGCCCAAACCTGAGCACCCCGACCACCTGGTGTGGCAGTGGGGGCGCAAAGCAGAGACACCTGCAACGCATCACACCTCCCTCACTGGCCTGTGCTTTCACCTGAGCAGAGGCAGCTGCTCGCATTGTAGGCCCTGTGCCTCCCAGAACCAGGGCTTGTCCCTGTCCTCACGTGCCTACATCAGCCTGCCCTCTCACTGCCCATCCTCCGGGCCCGGCCTTCACTGGTGTCTCTAACCGACAAACGTGGACACCCCTGCAGGCTTCTGAGCCCGTGACCCACAACGGCCCACGCGTTTATCCTTTCCTCCTGCATCTATCTGCCACCCGCGGATCGTTCTGGGGGCTTGGCTGATATCTGCATTTTCACCAATTCTGTGTCACAAATGTCAAATATCCCTCCTGGAAACTGTCCCCTTGGCTTGCACTTGTCCCCCTTCTCGTTGGCTTGCACTTGTCCCCTTTCTCGTGTCCTCACGTGGCCCTTTCTCTGTGCACACTCATTCCTGTGTCTCTTCTTATAAAAAGGTAGGTCATTTTGGGTCCTAGCCTAATCACCTCATTTAAACCTAATTACCCCTTTAAAGGCCTCATCTCCGAATACAGTCTCATTGGAGGCTGGAGCTTCAGCATATGAATTTGGGTGGCCGCACGTAGTCCATAAGACACACTATTTCAGAGTAACAGCGATGACTCTGGTGTGAAGCAGTTGAGTTCTGGATACATTCTGAACGTGGAGCCAACAGACTCACCAGTGGAGCGACAGGGTCGACGCCGGGCATGAGCCAAGATAACTCACTGCCTTTACCGCATAGGTGTTGGAGATGTCAAAGATGACTCCATGGATGTCACAGGTGTCTCGAGCTGCCATAGATGTTGATAAATGTCCACAGGTGTCAAAGAAGCTGATGGAAATCATAAATGTCAGGAGATATGTATGCCCAGAGAAGTCATAGATGTCCACAGACTTATAAATGTACATGGCTGGCCTGGATTTCCATGAATGTCCATAGATACCAAAGATGACTCCAATTTGTTTACCTGGAGGACCATGAGGAATTGAATTGCCAATTCCTGAAATTGCCAACTCTGCTGGGGGAGTATATCTTTAGAAGTTACCCACATTTATCTTGGTTACTATGGGTTTGAGGTGCTTGCCAGGTGTCCAAGTGAAGGTAACAAGTCACTGGCCAGAGTCTGGTGCTCAGGAGAGGGGACCTAGTGGGAGACACAGAGATTAAGGGACCTACCACATCGAGGTCTGATAATTGATGAAGCCACAAAGAAGAGAGGGTATCTGCGGTCAGAGCCCTGGGACACTCCAACCTTTAAAGCCAAAGAGATGAGGTGGAAACTGCGAGAAGACCACTGAAGAAAAAGAAATGACCAGGAGAGTGTAAGGTTGGGTCCTGGTAGCGAAGGGGACATGGAACTTTAAGAAAGAGAGAATGATCATTTTTTCAAGTGTGGCGAAGTCCAGTAAGATAGGATCTGAAAGTGACCACTTAAATTTGGCTAATCTTAACAATGCAGCTCTAGAGCCTGGTGGAGGCAGATATCTTTACTGGAGTGGCATCGTGACAGAAGGGAGAGGAAGTCTACAGTCTCTTGAGAAGCGTTGCCCTAAATCAGGAGATGCGAAATGAGTCTACGGCAGGAAATGTTTGTACTCCTCAATCCTTTGCAAGTTCCTGGGTGATAGGAGTGTCTTTTGTGTTAATGAGCATGGATTTCTAGATGGGGGTTGGTCACCACAAAGACCAAGCCAATATTGGAAGCTTAGGAGTATCAGCACTATTCTCCATTACCCAGAGAGGGCAGAGAGGCCAGAAATGGACTTGATGATTGATCATGACTACGCGATGAAGGATCGGGGAGCTTCCATGTTGTAAACTATGGAGCTGCTGGGGGAGTGGTGCACTTGGGGCGAACAGGGAAGCTCACCTCTTCCCACAGCCTTGCCCTATATACCTCTTCCATCTGTAGGGTCGTTCGTGTCCTTTATCATGTCCTTTTATAACAAGCTGGTTCACAGTTAACTATATTGCTGAGTTCAGTGGGTCATCCTAGCAAATTAATTGAACTTGAGGAATGGGGCTTGGAAACTTCCCATTTATAGCCAGTCGGTCAGAAGCACAGGACGTGTGATTGACATCTGAAGTGGCAGTGTGGTGGAGGTGTGGGACTGAGCCCTTAGCCTGTGGCATCTGACACTATTCCCAAGTGGATAGGACCAGAATTGAGTTACATTGTAAGACACTCAGCTGGTGTCAGAGAATTGGTTGGTGGTGGGATAAAACCCCGCATGTCTTGTGTCAGAAGTATTGTGAGTGTGACAAGAGTATGAGAGTAAATGAGACACAGAGAGGAGTCGTTTTTCATGTTCACCATCCTGTCTATCCAGTAGCTGGCACATAGGAGATGTTTGAGAAGCCAGGGGTTGAGCTCATGATCAGTGCATGTGTGACCTTGAGACGCGGCTAAGCTCTTTGAAACTTAGTTCGTTTTCTATAAGTGTAACAGTCTTTTCCATATAAGTCTGTGTGAGTGTTCAGAAGAATTAGAAAGCAACAAACAAGTGTTATATTTGTTAGGTAACTGAAGAAATGGGACCTGAAACGCATTTGGCAAATGAGTGGAAGAATGGACAGAGGTCCTGTCATAGTCAAATTCAGTTTGGGGACCACCTCTGGCCCCCGCCCCCACCGCCACTCCCACTGTGCTGCTCTGAGTCCCTGCCTTGTTTTCTATGCAGAGCCACCAGCCGAGGTCCCCGTTGGACAGCCCTGCTGAGCCCACAAGCTCTGCAGGGGCCCACCCCGCCTTGGAGTGGGAGCAGGATCTGTATTACGCCTCCGTCAGCTTTCAGAGGAAGGATCCTCCGACACCCACTCGGCACGCTCAGCGGTAAGGACCCCGTGAGCACCTGCTGTGAGCACCAGACTCTGCCAGAGGGTCCCTCTCCTCCCGGGAAGGGGACCAGCAGGCTGGTTCGTGGAGCCTTGACGTCCCCACAGGCCATGGTTTTGTAACCTATTGCCTATGAGTCCCCTGCTATCTTGGAACTGTCCTAGGCATTGCAGGCAGACACCTGGGGTCAAATTCATACCCTCAGTGGTTCAGAATGTGACACCTGGTGAGCCACCTGACCCTCCCATGTCTCTGTGTCCTGTTTTGTGATTGGGTGTCAAAAATTCAGCCTCGGAGCTGTCGGGATGTCTCAGCAGGTTGAGCACTTGCTTTGCAGCCCCGGGATCCAAGGATCAAGTCCCGATCCCGGCCCTGGCCCGTGTGGACCCATGTGCTGAACTAGGGTATGCTGCCCATGTGGGGCTCCTGGCCCAGTTCCTGCCCTGCACCGCCCCGCACCCAGTGTGCAATGAAACTATCTTGAAAACTGATGATAGACGACAGTGAAGACTGCTCTGTGCCCTCCCCCTTCTCTGTCTTTCTCTGTGTCTGTCAAAACAATGAAATAAATCTTTAAAAACACATTCATTCTCACAGGGTTGCTATGAGGATGAAATAAAGTACATGTGGAAAGCACGCGGCAAACATCCTGGTATGCTGTGGGAGTTGATACATATTGGTTGCTTCCTCCCTACACAGAAAGGTGTTGGTGACATTTCAGTCAGAGGCTGGGCATGTGTCCTGTTCTGGACTCCACATCAAGTCAGTCTCACTCCGCTCAAGTCCCTTTCAGGGATCCTGTCCCTGATTTGGCTCCGCACCATCTCTCTCCACTCCCAACTCTCCCCTTTCCATCCAGCACGCCTGCTGCTACTCCTGCTGTGGGCAAAGTCTCTTATAAACATTTGTAGAAATTCCCAAAGTTCAGCGCTGACCATATTCAAAATGATGCTCTATGCCTTCTGTCCAAAATAAAAATTTGCAAGCTTCTGAACTTGAGGTTTAGGTTATGGGTCAGGAAACATGTTTTTGTAAGGGGCCCGAGAGCAGATGTGCTAGGCTCTGCCAGCCCTGCTGACGCTGTCGCGGTTATGCAGCTCTGCTGGCAGTGCATACGCGACCACAGACAATCTGAACATAGACTGTTTACCAGAACAGTTCGCCCTCGGGCCGTAGCTTCTGCTCTCTCATTTATAGGCCGTTCTGAGTCTCACCCAGTTTGCTTCTCCATCCCCACGTCCTGATGTTCCTATCACTCAGGCCACTCTCAGTGCCCTATCCTGATGCCGTCCTCACTGTGTCTGCGCATGCGTGTCCCTCCCGGGCACTCCCAGCATCGTGTTATCACAGGGCTTATCTTTCCGATGAGCTTCTGGAACATGCGTCTGCATTGAGAAGGTGCAGAGAAGCAGGAGCTCCTAATCCTCCTCCTAAATACCTAATATTTTAAACGAAAATACTCTTTTTTTTTTTTCTTCATTAAAGTTATTGAGGTGACATTAATTGATCCTCTTGAACAAAAACAGCTCAAAGTTTCCTGGCAGCCCCCATCCATGGCAGAGCGGAAGCTTCCCACCGTAAGTCTCCACAGTGCTCCCTAAGGAAACGGGCTTCTGTGTGGAGGGGGATCCCTGACACTTTAACCCCCCGACCCTCCACCCTGAAGAAACAGTCCCGCCAGACTTCTCTTCATGACAACGTCAGGCGGGGCCATAGGGTCAAACTATCTCCTGAAAACATTAAGAGTTGACGGTGACCCTTCCAATGCAGACGATATGGCATCAAATCACTGCTTCCTGCGCCTCCCCTTCTACTCACAACTATAAGCCCTGTGGATGGACGGTGAGAGTCAACCGGAAGAGAATGCTGGCATGTGGTAGGGAGGTGGGTTGGTTTAGGACTTCTGCAATAGACAGAGGTAGGGCACCTCCACCCCCTGACTCAAC
Organism: Craseonycteris thonglongyai; assembly: GCA_004027555.1. Classification (NCBI taxonomy): domain Eukaryota; kingdom Metazoa; phylum Chordata; class Mammalia; order Chiroptera; family Craseonycteridae; genus Craseonycteris; species Craseonycteris thonglongyai. The sequence goes on from PVKE010010802.1 coordinate 35,660, forward strand.
AGAGGACAGACACTCAGACCCACGCTTCCCAAGTCCCGACTCAGAACCAGTAGGGAGCCAGGTAGGCTCATTCCTCCAGTTCCTCCGACAATAACAGGCATGGCCACCTCCCAGGCGGGAGGATGGATTGGAAACAGACATCAGTGTCCAGGAAGCACTTAGCTGTCCCATCAGGCCCGGGACTACCCTCTCCTGCCCATCAGCCCAGGAGTGAGCGGGGAGAAGCGGAGAAAGGGATTCATGTACAGTGTCTGGTATTTCTGATCCCAATTCTCATTATTTTCCTTGTCAAGAGTGAAACCGAGCCTCTCACTTTTACTGTGTTTGCTTTTCGGTTGCTTGTTTGGGTGAGGATGGCACGAACCAAGCTATTGCATTGAGCTGTGAACAGAGCGCCTCAGGCAGAACACTGTCCCGCCTGCGGCTCAGCCAGTGGGGCGGGCAGACACCCTCAGGGTCTGCAGTCTCTGACTGAGAGGCAGCAGAAGCAGCAGAGAGAGGAGCCCAGCACCATCCACTCCTGATTGTCTCCTCCTCTTCTGCTGTCCTCCATCCCCACCTCTGTGTCCCCCTGGCCCCAAACTAGGACATAAGCTCTGATGTCAGACTCTCCCGCAGAGCTGGGTGGTGCGTGAGCTCAGAGCCTGACCCCGTGTCAGCACCGTGGACAGCGTCAGCCCCCAGCCTGTCTCCTCCCCGCGGTCGGTCTCCCGGTGAATGGAGCTTCCCTGCGGTCCAGCCACTTATCAACAGCCCGGGCAGAGTGACAGGAGCCTGGGGAAGGTTCTGGTGACATCCTCGGTCAAGGATGCTGTCAGCGGTGTCCAGACCCCACAGGGGGTTCTCCGACCCTCACACGTGGGCTCTTCTGTCCTCTGTGGGTGTGAGCGATGACTGGGATGCTGTCCTAAGTGCTTAGATGGGAATAACAAAGCCGGGCTCAGTGCATCATTGGAGGAAAGCATTACTCACTCACCCTGGGCGTCCTGATGGCATTTTACAGCTGTCACAGGACCAGGGCGAAATGAGGTTTCCTTCTAGTTTTGTGTCTGTCCTCACAACGAGCTGAACAACTGCAGGTATGCTTCCCACCTGTCCCCATCTGCGCTGACTGACTTGTTCTGTCTGGGACAGGTTTCTCCTTTGTCTGGGTTTTCTCACAATTCTGTGTGGAGCCTGCTGGCCTCTCGTGAGGTGGTCTCAGCCACCCCAAGGCTCCCACCCCACATTCTGCCCGTACACTTGCTGCAGCCACTAGCCCAGGCTGTCCGGAGCCCCTGACTTGTGAAGTGGCAGGACGGCGGGGCCCTGACAGGGCGGCAAACAGGAACGTCATGCCCTCCCAGCACTTTCCTCCACCAGCCTCCCCTTCGGGTCCTCATCCTGCTCAGGAGGACCCATGCGGGGCTGGCTTCCTCCTCCCCATGTCCCCTCCGGGACCTCCTGCATCAGGGGACCGGGCTCAGCAGCGGGTCAGCCCCACCGGCAGCTCTCCACTGTCCTCTGACCTCACTCCGTTTTCCTGACAGGGCTGGGGGGGGCCCCCAGAAAAGGAGGGGGGAGTAAAACTTGAGATCCTTTGCCCATCAGGGCACAGATGAGAGTCTGCATGCAGGATACTGATAGGAGGGCCCAGACCTCTCTGGCTCTCCTTATCCACCTCTGCACAGGAGGGAAGCACTTTGCTGAGTTGGCCCTGTCCCTGCACAGAAACGTGGAAAACACACCAACACACTTTTATTCACCTCTCACTTCTGGTCTTTCAAACAGTTTCTTATGTTTGTGAGTGAGTAGAAAAGAAGGGAAAAGGTAAGTAGTCACGAGATTTGCAACATGATGGGGAAGTAAGTAAAAAAGACCAAAAACCGTATTTCTTCTTTTTCCTTTTCAATATATGCACCTTTAACCTTAGTACACTTCTCAGATCTTCCAATACATTTATTTATACCTTCGGGGGAAAAAAAGGTTTGTTTTGGGCCTCCAAGTGTAGCCTTAACCTCTTGGTCATCTGGAAATTTCTTTCCTCAAAGCTGTTTTTTCATATTTGGGAACAAATAATAATCAGACAGAGCCAGGTCTGGCCTGTAGGGAGGGTGGTTTAAGACTTGGAAGCCGCGGTCATTTGTGAGGAGTAGCCAGTGCCCCATTGCTCGTGTGTAGGGCCACCGGGTCATGCGTAAGCCAGACCCCTTTGGTCCATTCTCCTCTTCATTTCCCCTTCGCAGGTCCTTTTACCTGTTTCAGCAGATTGGAATAGTGCTCTCCAGTTACTGTGACAGCCTCGTCCCTGTAATCTACTGGCAGGATACCCTTCGTATCCCAAAAAACAGTAGCCATGAACTTCCAGCCGATTGTGACACGTTAACTTCTAGGGGGTGGCGTGCCCTTTTCATGCCACTGCATGGACTCCTGCTTTCACTCGAGCTCGTCATGATGAACACAGGTTTTATCTCCAGTGACAATCTGGTTTAAAAATGCATCCTTGTTGTCTCTGCAGAGGTCCCCACACTGTCCTGAACACGCGACAAGCTGTTGTTTTTGAAGCAGCGGGAGCATTCTCATTACCCGTCATGTACTGACCTCTGACGTCCTTAGATGCTGATGGAGAAGGTTCGAGATGGCTGTTGGTGATGCTCCCACCATGTCTGCAGGCTGGTTTTCATTCAGTCTAGCATCTTCCGCTACAAGTTTTTCACTTTTTTGACAATATCTGAGGAAGTGGCTTCCACAGGCCGTCCCATACGGATGCCATCTCCAATCGACTCTCCTGTCTTGAAAAGGCTGTTCCACTTGTAAACCATGGATTTTCCCTGACAATTGTCTCTGTAAACCACTAGCACATCTTCCAAAATGCTCTGAGGGATTTCCCCTTGTTTTGTGAGGAACTGAATGACGGTGTGAAATTCAATTTTTTCCATTCTTGGGGTTTTCTTCGTGTTTGATGTGCTCCTTCGGGGATGTCTGAAAGAGCACAGGTGCAAGTAGGCTGAAATGTGTTGCATTTACTAATAACACCGCATTTTTCTGTGTATAAGATGATACATTTTTCTAAAATTGTTGGACCAAAGATTGGGGGTCGGCTTATACATGGGAGTAACTGGCTGAGAGGGATTCTTAATGTTGGGTTAGAAAAGTAGGGGTCATCTTATACATGGGAGCGCCTTAAACATGGAGAAATACGGTAAGTCACACAATCAGACTGTGTGCACTAGCATTCCCAGCTCTCCGATGACCCCTCGTCCTGCAAATTTCCTGACTACCCCTCGTACATGTGATTGTATTGAAATTCAAGCCGAAATGTACCCAAGATTCTGATACTTGTGTATTGATTTACCTTTATGTGGACCTTGGAAGCCTCTCATTCGATGCATATTTGTGACCTCCTGTGCAGCTTATCATCACTGTGGGCAAAGCAAGTGTAAGTGCTTGTGCAAGGTGCACACCCTTGCCTCCAATGACTTGCTATTTCCACAGCAAACTTAAAAGCACAGTAAGGAAACTGGTCTCCCTAGCCTTCCCCTGCACATCGCCGATCTGTCCTCCAGAGAGAAGCCACAGTGAATTCGAAAGCCCAACAGTGTCATTTTCCTGCTTCTAACCCTCTAGTTGCCCCAATGAAAATAGATAAAATCCTTAAAGATAACCTACGGTATCACACAGTCTGTAATATTTGGCCCAGAGGGGCATGTTTCTAATGCTTAGAACACAGCACAAACCAAAACGCTCACATGTGCACAGAGCTACACACAAATGTGTTCATTTATTCTATCAAAAAAAATAAAGGTAAAAAGTCATGACTATTCTATAAATACAAAATAAACATGTGTTAAAAAACTTTTTAGGAGTTGAAAAAAGATGGCGGCATGAGAGGAGAACCCAGACACCTACCTGGGAAGGGACTTATGAACAAAAAGGAACCCACAGGGGATACCCTGAGAAGCACCCTCAACTGGGAGAACTACACAACACAGAACAACACACAAAGGTTAGAGGAAAAAGGGTAGAGCATGAGAGGGAGGGAGAAGGAGCAGTTCTGGGACAGGAACGGGGAACGCAGAGCGCGGCCTGGGGCTGGTAAAAACAAAGGGGGATTGGGGGACTACAGTCAGAGTGGAGCTGGATTGAGGGCGGGCTGGAAGCCGAGACCTAGGGAGCGTGGAAGCCCCACAGGAATGTGGACAATTTAACATCCGAACTCAAGGGGCGACACGCGGTACCCTAATCAGATCACAGAGCCTAAAGTGGAACAGGGACTGTGGAGCAGGGCGGCTGCACTTCCCGGCGGGCGGGGTGAGAGCAGGGCACCAGCCCACAGCAGCTCAGCACCCCTGATTCACAGAGGAGATACAGCTGAGCTCCTAAAGTTGTCTGTGAGGGAGCACCTTTTGAAGACAGGGCTCTTGGAGTGAGGGCAGCGGCTCAGTGGACACTGAGGGAGCACGCTGGGCAACACTAGACGTGCTTAGAGTGAATCCCGGTCCTGCAGAGCAGCCACAGCTGAGCCTCTGCCAAGCCCCACCTGCCTGCACCACAGCTAAGCGGCGCCCCGGCAGGCAGGCCCACAGACGGCAGGCAGGCTCACAGAGGCCGTGAAAAAGCAGTCTGACCAGAGGGGAAGAAAAGCCCCGAGCTGCTCACCCAGCCCCCACTACTGCTGAGCTGCAAGCAGACAGGCTCACAGAGGCAGTGAAAAGGCGGCCATCCAGAGGGGAAGAAAAAAAGCCCGGAGCAGCTCGCCCGGCCTCTGCTCTGAACCACCAGCCTCCCTGCAGACAGAGGAATCTGCTATTGTGTCTCAGGCCCGCCCTAGCTCCTACTCACACGCCCCCACACCTTCACTACCCTGCCTTCTAACAGCTAAAACTGCAACCTAAAAGAACAGCGTCAAGGCACAGAACTGACTGCTTTTCCCAACCCTCTCCCAAAATCTCCTCCTCCCACAACTGAGAAGCCCACCTGATGGGAAAACCCCCAGTGGGAAAGCATACTCATGCGCAGAGGAAAAAGAACCACATCAAACACAATGCACACCTCAGGATCCAAAGCCCCTCCAGAAGATCAGGGGCAGTCTTTAGTAGACCTTGCACACTTGGAATCAAATCTAAGTGAAACAGAATTCAGAAATTCAATAATCAAGGCACTCAGAGAGCTCACTCAATGCTGGCAAAGTACCCAGACACAGTTAAATGACCTCAACAAGAAATTTTCTGAGCAAACTGAATACTTTGCCAATAAAATTGAGAAGTTAGAGCAGAACCAAAAGGAACTCCTTGAAATGAAAGGAATCATGGGAGAGCTGAAAAAAGAACTGACCAGCCTGGGAAACAGGGCTGACCAGCTAGAGGAAACAATGAGTGAAATCGAAGATAGAAACATGGATATGTCACAGAGAGAAGAAGAAAGGGAAATGAGAATCAAGAGAAATGAAAGAGCCCTATAAGAACTCTCTGACTCTGTCAGAAAGAACAATATTAGAATAATAGGAGTACCAGAAGGAAGCGAGATGAAATCTTCTCAGAGTCTACTAAAACAAATAGTTGACGAAAATTTCCCTAGCCTATGGAAAGAATTATTGCCTCAAATTCAAGAGAAAAGCAGGAGCCCCAACTTCCTAGACCCTAGCAGATCTTCTCCAAGGCACATTGTTCTGAAGATGACAAAAAACAAAGACAAGGAAAGAATCCTCAAGGCTGCCAGGGAAAAACAAAATATAACTTTCAAAGGAAAACCTATCAGGGTGTCACCAGACTTCTCAGCAGAAACTCTGCAAGCCAGGAGGGAGTGGAGCCCAATCTTCAAAATATTAAAAGAGAGAAATTTCCAGCCAAGAATCAACTATCCAGCAAAATTAACCTTTAGATATGAAGGAGGAATTAAGGCCTTTTCAGATATACAGAAGCTGAGAGAATTCTCCAGCTCAAAACCGGCACTCCAAGA
>PVKE010010803.1:0-41671 GCA_004027555.1 Craseonycteris thonglongyai
AAGCCACAAATGTGCAGGCAGACACCTGCAGCTAAGTATGTACGCACTTCCTAAAGCCTTTATAAAAGCCAGTGTCACTTCACTGGATGGAAGTCTTACCTGCTTCAGTGTTTTCAGCTTTACTATGGAATTCACTGTAGCAGTATGTGCACAGAATTCAGAATATACCAATTAGGAAAAGGGGCATAGTTCATAGATTAAAAACAGCCCCTGAAGTCAGACAGGTGTGGTTTTTATTCCAGGATCTGCTACGAGGTCTTGTGAAGTCACACCTCTCTATGTATCTGTTTCTAAATCACTGTAAGAGCAAAAAGAATCCCCTACTCAGAGGTTGTGGGTTCAAAATTAAAGAAGACAATGTTCTACAGGGTTAATCACAGTCATTTGGTAGTTGGGGGCTAATAAATGTTGGTTTTGCCTCCTTCATAGTGATAGGTTTTGGAAAAAATGATACTCTATCCTTGGACTAAAAAGAATGTATTTTTATAAATACATGTATTGTTGATCTGCATCTTCCACACTACAGTCTACTTGATATTCATTTTGTCTGTAAATTATTCAGTATATTAAATTTATTAAGCATGGTTGGGAAGCTAAATTATACTGGATAGAAGAATTCTGGCACTGCTGACATTTTATATTTATTTCAGTTAGTGTTCTTATGATTTGTTGCTACAATTACTGTAACATCTGTCACATACACCCTTTTCCCATCTCCTCTTGATATGGTTTCCAGAGTGGATTACAGATTAACGTCTATCAGCTTCCAAAATAAAAGTTCTTTGTTAGCTAACAAATAGCTATTTATTTTATTATTCAGGAGGTCATCCCAAAATTGCTTGGCATTCCACCAATAAATCATGATTGCCCTCATGCCTAGCCCTGCCCTATAGCTTTTAGGATAAATGTGATTTCTTTAATACGGGACACATGCTCTATGATGAGCCCTCATCTATCTGCTTTTCCTCACATCCCCATTCAAACCAGGGAGAAGCATTTGAAGCTCCCAGAGACTTCCAGGTTCTCTCAAAGCCCTTGCCTTTGCAGTTATGGCTCTCTTTGTAACACCACCAGAGTACATTCTGGCAGCTGGTGTAGACATTAATTGCTCGGGGACATTTTCTCTGATCCTTCTACACCCCATCCTTAATACCCTTACAGAGCCCTCCCAACTCACCCGTAACACGTCTTATGTTGGATGTATTGTGGGATGCTTTAAAGACTGTCTAAATTCTACCATGTTGAACAGTTTCTCTTTATCGTTCTAGACATTAGCTTAATAGCTAGCACTTAGTATTACTTATTAATGGTTTTAATTAATAAAAGATAGACTTTTTAATGTTAATTTATATCATGGCACTTTTTTGGACAAGAAATCTCAGACCTTAAGCTTACTACAAATCAATTGATGTGAAAAAGAAAATCTCTCTCTCTTTATTGACTTTGATTCTAAAGAGAGTTGATGATTTATGTTATAGTAAAGTTCGAAAACTCCTTTAAGCTTTGAGTTGCTGATTTTGCTATTTTATTAAAGACATTTGGACCTTGTTAGCAAGTTCTGCAATTATGTCTCACTCGTTAAACTAATATTGATGTCTGAAAAATTAAGATATTAGGATTCTAGTTCCCCAAAGAGAAACAACAGGGATAGCATTAGTCAAATCACAACAGAGGGCATAAAATTCAATGTATTCTGCCCAAAGCAGGTGTTGAAATATCTACTTCTTGCAGCCAAGAACCTGCTTTTATCTATTGCTGAAAATGTGTTTTGTGCTAGAAGCAATTTATATCATATTGTCTTAGGAAAGTCATTAAGAAAAAAAAAAAGACAGCAACAAATAATGCGTCATAACATTCTACAATAAGTTTTTACGTGTCAATAAAGGTAGACTTCAATTCTTGCCCCTGGATGCATTAAAAAAAACAACTTTAATGTCACCAGTGTTTGGTTTTCCTCACATATTGTAATGTTTATAATCTACAATGAAACACTCTCTTTTTTTAACTGACTTGACTACTGACTTTTTTCTGACTTATTTGCTCTCTTTTAATAGGCAGTAATGAGGAATATAAATCATGTCAATCAAGATTTCATCGTCTGTTTGTTGCTTAATCATCATTTGTTTAGAAAGTGTTTGAGCTTTATATTAAATTTAAAGCTCTTTTTAACACTTTGGAATTAGAATAGGAAAGGAAGGAACAGAAAGAGTGTGGGTTAGGGCTTCCACTAGCCAACTTAGATTTCATTCTGATGCCAGACCATTTCTAAGACAGGGAAGGTCCTTGTTGAGTGACTCTGAGGTGAAAGTTTAGTGTGGTTTCCAGGGAGGCTTCCCCCCAACTCAACCCTCTGGAGCTACCAAATTATACCAAATTATAAAACAACTTCTGATTTGGGTGAATCACAGAAATAAAGCTTCTTCTTTTTTTTTTGAGCTCCCAGTATTTTTATTTAGATATTGCAAGTTTCCTTCCGAATACATCATGTGCTTCAAAGAGGTTTAATTTATAGTCATCTTAGCATTACTCTGTTACTCAGGGCATATCTATAACATAACAAAAGCTCACTTGAGCTCACTAAAAAATTAAATAAAATAATAGGACAAGATTCATCTTCAGAATCTAAAAGTCTAGGTGGCTTTAAGGAGTCCAGGTTGACTCCTCTGGACCTGATTGCATGGGTACCTCCTACATTACTCTGTCTATCATGAAAAGACTAATAAAGGACATTAGTTAAACAAAGGTCTCAAAGCAGTTGAGATGCATTAATTATTTACAATGTGTAATATTATATAGCAGGTAATTTACATATACCATCTTGTTAATTTGCTTAAAAGCATTGAGGTTGATTGTTATCCTAATTATATATTTGAGTAAACTAAAGTTTAGATGAGTTGTTAGCATATGTAAGATAAGTCTTTATTTTATAAGGTAAGATTTGCCTATCAACACTTTCAAAATCTACCTTTCCATGTTCTGGGAAACAAGAAAGATCAACGTTGGACTCCCTTATTCACAATTCCAAATTTTTTGGAGGAGATACTAGGAGACATTTCAGCTTTGGTCATGAACCATCCATGGGTCTGATCTCCAGTGTCTTATTAGCCTATGTCTGTACTACATCATTCTTGTACCCCAAATATGTGTCTTTTTACTTATTCTCAATCTTAGATGACTTGAGATATTGATCAAATCTCCCTTCTCTCTGTCTTCCTATACTGCATTTGAGAGGCATTTTATTGTGTCTATTTCTAATTTAGTCATTCTCTCTTCAGCTTTTTCAAATTAGTTGTTTAACCTCTTCATTGAATTCTTAATTTTAATTATCACAGTTTTCACTTCTAAAAGTTCTATATTTAGACCCTCTTCTAAAAGAGAATCTTTGTCTAATCTGCTTGTCCATTTTGTACAATATTATATTCCATAATCATATTTTTATTCCCATTTTTTAAACATACTAACCATACTTATTTTATAGTATTTACTTGTTCATTCCAATATATCAGACTTGGCAGGGACATAATCGTTCATTACTGATGCTTCTCTTGTTTTCTCTGGTGTAACATTAGTTAATTTTGAGCTTCTGCTCTATGAAAAGACATTTTATGCATTCCTTAGAGCTAGTTATAAGATTGTGAGTTTTGAATCTGTTGTGTGCCTTATGGACACTGGCAATCCTAGACCAACTAAATATTAGCTTAGACATTTGGGCTGCCCAAGTAGTGTGAACTCTGCCTTCACAACCCGTATTTTGAGGATCAGCTTAGAGTTAGGTCTTAATAGCAAGTCCACTCTCCCCATTGCTGTAACACAGAGAGACATAAACATTTTGTACAGATACCGTGGCAGGCTGGGGCATGAAGATCTCCCTTTGCAGCCTGATACTTAAATAAGATGTTTGTCCCAATTTCCTTCCTTATCAGAGCCCACAGATTTGGTGCACAGTTCATCACACCTCCTTTATTTGCCGCCAGGGACTGGCTGCCACACTGACAGAAGTTCTATTAATTATCCTGGTTTCATGATCTATTGTCAGTTTACCCCTGGACTTTGTTCCATTTCTTCCCAGTTTAGTTTCACTTTCTTCCCCATTTAGTTATACTCATCATTTTATGTATGCTTGTATCAAGTGTAGGAGGGAACTTTATATCTTCTGTCATGGTCCATTTTATAATAAACATTAAAATCATTTCTGTTGTGTTTTCACTGGTTGATCCAGTCATCTACTTCAACTCAGAGAATTGAACAACATTGAAAGTACAAATATGTTCACTGCTATACTATTTATAAACAAGAGCTTGTGGAAATAACCAACAGTAAAGATGCAGATAAATAAATGAGGCTCAGACAACAAAGAGGATTTCAATTTGCTTTTAAAAATAAGGTTTACTAAGAATATATATTTACAGAGGTATGCAGTATCTTATAAAAAGGAAAAATGAAGGATGTAAATTTACATATATATTTATACCAACTCAGAGCACACACACACACACACAGAAGATGTACATTAAGATGTGAACAGCATATTTATTTGGATAATAAGAAAATGATTGATTTGATCCTAGCTGTGACCCCTTCAAGAAATGTGAAATTATTAAAATTATTTAACTTCTCTGAGGCTCAGGATAATCATACCGATACTGGAGATTTTATTTATAAGTAAAATCTGAGCTCACATATGTAAAGACCTTGGTAAAGCTCAGTAAAACTATCATGATAATCTTTCTACGTTCCAGCATTTTTTAAATTCTTATAATGAATTTCAAGATATGTTAACATTATTTATAATAAAATAATAATGCTATTAGAAGAAAAACAAAGAAAATGTTTGCCTTTTAATATACTAAAATAGCTTGAAAGTGTAAAAGTAACTGTGGGCACTATAAAGCTTTTCAGTTTCAGTCCCATTATCTGTGGAGAAAACAGATTGAATATGATCCTAAAAAGAAAAGTTCATAAACGTGAAATAAGAGCCTACCCATTTTTAGATTTCCATTTGAATATAAACTCTAGGTCTGTATATTAAATGCTTCTTACCTCTGAAAGTGTGTTTTGCACATGTAATCTGGAAACTAATGATCACAGAGGAAACAGCTAAACAGCAAATTGCTATGGATTATTTTTGATTTGTATGGACATTAAGTAACAGAGGTCAGCAGATTCTTTTGGTCTTTCAATTATTGTCTCCCTCGTTTTTATCAGCTATGCGTAAGGCTTCATTGAAATGTTCAAATTTTAATACATAGGAAATACATTAAAAATAATATATGCAATCCAACTAATTTTATTCCAATGCATTCTGTTTATGAGATAGTATCACCGATACCCGGCTTTCTTCTTACCCCTTCTGGGTAAGGCATAGCAGTCTGCTTTTCACTTTGATTTGAATGTCTGAAAAGATCAGCAGAATGTTGCAAATCACTCGTTAGCCTTTTATGCCAATTCTTCCAAACACAGCAGTGCAAATGTTGCCAAGGTAAAACCTAGTGTGCAGTTCAGCACGGCTCCTAATGTAATCAAATACAGAAATTTGGGCTGCTTGGAAAACCCAAGAATATGTATTGCATACTACTAACTTCACCCAACGGCTTCACTGAAACTCACAATGAGCATTCTTAGTGGATGGGAAAAGAATCAAGTTCCCCCTGGAATTCTGAACTTGAGAAAAAAACACAAAGCAATCAGCAGCTGGAGAAAATACCAAGGCTAGCAGGAGATGTAGCTTATTTGAGAGCAAGAATGGGTTTCCAAGTTCCCTGCATCTTACTCTCAGTTTTAAGCCGGGGTTAAGTTCACTTATGGGAAAGTTTGATTTTGTCGAGCGAACATACTTTGCCTCCCACTTGAGAAAGGAAAGAGAGAGATACGTACTCTCTTGTGTTCAGAACCTTCATTAGACTCTTTGAGTCCATTCTTGGTGTGTGCATCAGTGGCTGCCATTCACCGCAAGGTAAGGCCCTCTGTCTGGACCCAGGAGGGGCACTAGAAGCCTGCAGTATTAAGCGCAAACCCCGCTGCTGTGGAGAGCAGAAGTGTAAGTGTGCTTTCTCTACACAGTGGCCCATTATCTGAACTCAGAAAGAACATTTGGGAATGAGCCGTGTTAAGCAATGACAACTTCTTTGTTATCATCTGCCTCAATCCAGGAAACCTCCAGTAAGATTGCAGAAGAAATTTCAAAATGAAAATGAAGGCTCAGCCCCTACTGGGGAAGAGTACACATCTTCTTACAATCAACTCTCAAAATTTGTTCAGAGATTTGAACAAATTCTTAGAATGATATCTAGCAAGAAATGTTTATAAAGGTGAATAGGTACTTGGGTAATTAAATGATTGTCTAAGAAAGCTTTTCTTTCCTGAGAAAATTTGTATTGAATTGTATGTGAAATACTGTAGAGAAAAAACAGGCCACCAAATTTTTCTTCCATGCATTCCTAGAAAGGAGGATTTCTGAACACTTCCATACTTAGACTAAAAGTAACTAGGTTTGATCTGTGGTCCCAAGAGATATGGGTTAGCTTGACATTCTCCCCTGGAAACTCAAGTCAGACACCTTTAAGAAGTATGATCAGTGTATACAAGAGAACACAGGAGAAAGAGCAGAGAACTGAGACAGGGTTAGAAGCTCATCTCTTTCATCGTCCAGTTTTTTTAACTTTGGAGACATGTCTTCAAATATTTGCGATTTAATCCTAGTCTGTAAAGTTATTTCCGCAAGGATACGTACGGGTTTTGCCTGCGTGAGACACTGTATACAAACAAGTTACCTGTTCATCTCAGACCTTCCAACATGTAGCCTCACTGCTTGGTGTTTTGGAGAATTGTTTGGCGTGGCACTTCCTACCGAACTATATGTGTACTAGAGAATGTCAGAAGACATAGAGCCACACTTCCATTTGATTTCACCCCAAAAAAATCACTTTGTTTGAGAAAACAAGAAGGAAAAACTGACTCTAGCTAGGTAAAGAAAAAAGAAAAGACAGAAAGAGAAATTGCTAAGCAGTACTAGAAATTTACATGGTAGTTCACAGCTTGAAACAAAACAAAATTGAATAATTAGAGATTGCAAGAATTGCTGGTCTGTGCAGTTCAAAGAAACTAAGTATCAAAATTAAAAGAAAGTCTTGTCAAGAGAAGATTTTTGTTTTTTGCATCTTTGTGTGTGTGTGGAGGGGGAGAGCCATGGTTTTTCTCGTATGTAACTCATTCAAGATTCAAAATCCAGGAAGAAAAATAATTTACCAATGTTCATCAAATCCTTATATAGAGTTCCCATTCCAAGCAAACCAAAAGAATCGCAAGAGTGTGACAGGTTATATCAAGAGGAAAATCCCGTTAGTCGTCTGAATGCTTGTGTTCTATCAGAGCTGCAGTATTTTATGTGCCCACTTGCTTGGGCCTATCCCGATATACATCTGTTTCTCAGTTTAAATATGAACAGTGTCCCTTTAACTATCAGAATTGTTCCAGTTTGAATCATGTGTTTACCCAGTGGTGTGAGGCTGGTTTGGACCAGCTGGTACAGTTCATTGGGTATGTGCAGCTTTCTCTGATGCCACGTTTAGCGACATCCTGGTGGGAGGTTGAAATCAGCAATAGCGTGCGGTTTTACCATGGAAACTGGCAAACACTCCTTATCAGGTCTCCCAACTCCCCTAACTGCTGTCCCACAAGAGAGAGTGCAGCAGCGCTCCACCGTAGTCACCCCAAGTGTGTGAAATCATTAAGGTCATGGGCCGTGTTCTCTGTCTTCCTAGCAAACACATTTCCCTCTGAAAATGTGAAAAATGGGAGACAACCTTGCCCTGGAAGCTAGCCATTAATGGAGAGACTGATAGAGACGTCCCTGGAGGTTCATTTCTTCTGCCTTTCCCAGAACTAAGCACAGAAGAGTCTAGCAGAAGGGAGTTAGCGCAGGGAAAAATGGGCAGACCGTCTTGGCTCTGGGGACTTGCTTTCTAACTCCCTGACTTCTTGGGCCAGGAGGTGTGGCTGCTACATAGGCGTCAACTCTCCCCTGCCTTCCTTTCCCTGTGAACAGCAAGAGTGATACGGACACAGGAAAGTTGTCTCCTGAAGGGGCTGCCCGATGACTCCTGTCCAGTTATGTCAGACACAGCGCCCTGTAGGCTGAGGATTGTTTTGCTGCCATGTGTGTTCTAGGCCTACAATTCCTTGTCCTCTTCTCCCATGTGATCACCATTATAATGGCTCTCAGGTATTAACTGCTGTTACATCCTGCTGTGTGTGCGCACAGGGCGATTTACACACACAATCTCATTTCACCTTCATGAATACATAGATCCATGTGTGTGTGTGTTTGTATGCTGCCCAGAAAGTATGCAGCCACGGTAAGGTTGTATGCCTAATTTGTGTCATGAAACAAATTGCACCCAATATTCTCTAAGAAACTTGAAAGGATTTTGCTTTGAGGCATAGCAGCGTGTAGTACACTATGCAAATGTGCTACCACAACAGTCTCAGTTCGAGATTCAGAAAACCTATGTTTGAATCCCAGATCTGTCACCACCTGTCCTGTGAGTTTAAAAGATCTTGACCAATTTACTTAAATTGTTTTCCCACCTAAAAAATGGTAATCATTAAAATCTCCCCAATTTTGGAGGGATGAAAATTATCCAATTATTCTTTTTTTTTTTTTAAGATTTATTTATTGTTTTTGACAGAGAGAGAGATACAGAAACAAAGAGAAGGGGGAGGGCCCAGAACAGTCTCCATAGTTGCACATCATTGGTTTTTCCACATAGTTTCATTCCACAGGTGGGAGGGACTGCCCAGGGCAGGAACTGGGCCGGGGTCTCACCCCGATGAGAACTGAACTGGGGGAGCTCCTCAGTTCAGCATATGGGTCCGCACGGGCCAGGGCCGGGACTCGATCCTAGGTCCCCGGGGCTGCAAAGTGAGCGCCTAACCCACTGAGCAATCCCGGCTTCCCTATCTAATTATTCTGAATGTTGTGTTTTCTATACATATGTAAAGTATTATTAGTTTTCAGGGGTCTCCAAACTACAGCTCGTGCGCCAGATGCGGCCGGCAAGGCCCTCTCATCCAGCCCGTGGAGACCTTTTTATCTGAATAAAATAATATTAAATAATTAAAAACAACATTTATGTTTTCATTCTTTTTTATTTGGACCTCGAGTGTGCAGTCAGCCCCCAAACTGCTGTTTGATAGTTATTGTGGCCCATGGGCTGAAAAGTTTGGAGACCCCTGGTTAGATTATCAGAAGCAAAGGTAACTAAAGATGCTCTTGCATGCTTCCACTCATCCTCAAAGTTCGAATTCAATGTATGCTTTCCTTTCTCGTAAAGTGTATCAAAATATATTCCAAATAATTTGCCTGACATCTTGTTGCTAAATGGTAACTTTTCATTTCTTTTTATTAAGCATTGTATATTTTCTTTATGCCCTAAAGTTTCACAAAGCTAGGAGTTTCACGGCAAAGCTATATTGAAATATTTCTCTTTCCTCTTACATTTTCTAAATTCCTCAACTGACTTGATTATTACTGATAGCATTGTTCTGACCTGGATTCTCTTAATTTCATTTAGTATATTATTTCCTAAAACCAAGGGTGAAGAGAGAAGATCCTAAGGCAGAAGCCCTCTCTTCACCAACTTGTGCTGGCTGCTTAGCCTACTTCTGTCTGGTTTGATTGGGGAGGGCTTTGACTTCATTATACACTTATTTTTCTTGAACTATGACTTCTTTGAGCCTAATAAGCTGGAGGGGGGTGGGGGGTTGACAGGAACAGTAGATAAAATGATTTGTTGCTGTGTTCTTGATACAAATAAAAACAAATATCAAATAAATAAATAATGCCATTTCTTTAAAATTCTTAAGAGTGGACATAGGCAAAGCTTTAACAACACTATTTTGAGGTATAAAAAGATTGTTCAACAAAAACCTTTGTCCACAACTTGGAGTTCTTTGGGGAACAAATATTTTGGGTATTTTAAATATTAACTTTCCTAATTATAGTTGTTTTCTTTTCTTTTTGTCCTGTTTTGTATAATTTAATTGTACCACTGGGAATAGCAGAAGTATTAAGAACTTTCTTTCTGGCATTTTATGTTGGCCAACAGATTCTGAGAATATAAATAAATTATGCAGAAAGCATTTTATAAAAATGTATTGAAATGTTTATACTTATCTACTATATTTCTTCAGCAAAAAAAAGTTTGGGAGTGAGGGATGAATAAGAGAATGAAACCACTGAGATATATACCGTTAGACTGTAAGATTATATTATATGCAAGTCAAAACTATTTTTTCCAAACATCTATAATATCTAATTAACAAAATGTTACATATTTTGCTATTTTAATTTCTTAGGCAACATTCAAAAGCCTAATATTAACCTATAATAATAACTTTGGTACTATTTGCTAATAATTTATATTTCAGGCTATTTTATAGTTATTGGTAATTTGGTTTAATTTTTTTTTTAATTATCAGTTGTTATTTGTGGTCTTTATCGAATGATTCAATTTGTAAAAATATCCAACTAGTTTCATGAAATAGCTTTTAGAAAGCAAACCCGGAGTGTATGTATGACTTAAAAACATAATTCAAAAAGAAATAATGTATACTTTTCTATTTAAACTTTCTATTTTAGGACTTACTCAGAAAAAATAAGGTATAAAGTTATAAAATTGTGTTTTAGGAGGATTACCTCTAATTTACTGTAGATTTTGTTTGTATCATATATGTAATCTGGGTTCATGCTATATGGTTAGCTCATCTTATTTTTTATGGTCAAAAAATTTCACAATAGTGAGTCTGACATTTTTGTTAAAACATTAGCATCTAAGTTTACTTAAATTAACAATTAAGTCCATTACACAAAACCCAGTTTATATAACGTGTGAATCCTACTAGTACAACAACATGAGACCAGAATTGAGCAGAAAACTGTCACGGAAGAAACCCACACAGGTTTTTCTTCTGGAAAGCTGACTTTCTCAGCTCCCCTTACATAATCATCTGAATATAATTAATTCCTTTTGCTTCCTCTTTGCAGCCCCAGAAATCTGCCCTATTGGTTCTTCTTTTAAAATAGTAACCTTAGGTTCTGCTCTTTGTGTGTGTGTGTGTGTGTGTGTGTGTGTGTGTGTATGTCTGTTCCTTTATTACAACTAGTCCAATCTTAGAAGGAAAAAGAAGTTGTCTTCTCTTCTTCTTCGACCAGAAAGATACATTTTTAGTATTGAGAATTGTTTCTTTGGGTTTTACTCATAATCAGATAAGAGTAATAAATATGAAAAATAAGGTTGGCAAAGTTTCAAAATCTAAAATGATCCTATATTGGGCCATAGCTCAGGGGTCCCCAACCTCTGGGAACCATGACTAGTCCATGGCCTGTTTGGAAAGGGGTCTCACAGCAGGAGGTGAGTGAAGCTTCATCTGTATTTATAGCCCTTCCCCATAGCTTGAATTACTGCCTGAACTTGACCCCCTATTAGATCACCAGCGACTTCAGATTCTCATGGGAGTGCAAATCTTATTGTGAACTGTGCACATGAGGGATCTAGGTTACAGGCTCCTTATGAGAATCTAATGCCTGATGATCTGAGGTGGAGCTGAGGCAGTGATGCTAGCACTGGGGAGCTGCTGAAAATTAAGATTAACATGAGCAGAGGGGCTACCCAGAGACCATAGTAAAGCAATTGCTTGCAGATTCATATAAAAACCCTATCAGTGAGTAGTAAGTGACAATTATATATTATTATACAGCATAATAATAGAAATAAAGTGCACAATAATTGTAATGTGCTTAAATCATCCCAAAACTACCACCACCACCACCACCACCATCCCCAACCCCAGTTCATGGAAAAATTGTCTTCCATGAAACCGGTCCCTGATGCCAAAAAAGGTTGGGGACTGTTGTCCTGGATGATAGTTTATCACTACTTTTTGGGAGAATACTTGGAAGTTGTATTGTATTCCTGCCCTCTGTATAATTTCCTATGGTGAGAAATTCTTCTTTCCCTTTGTAATAATAAATAAATAAATAAATAAATTACATTTGGTCTTTTTTCCCCTATCCCTGACACAGAATACCTAAAACCCTTATAATTAACTGTCATTTGCCTGCCAATAAGGTAACTCTTGTGAGGATGAGGGGTGGAGGCTACATAGCTTCAGGCTAGGGTTTGGTTACCAGAAAACAAAGCCTTGATTAGAGAGCTGGGACTTCCAACCCCACCCTCTCACTTCTGAGGAGGGAATAGATGGTAGAGATTTGAATTCAATTACTAACGGCCAATAATTTCGTCAACCCTTCCTGTATAATTTAACCTCCCTAAAACTATTAAAAGATGAGGCTTGGGTCTCTTTGAAGCTGGTGAATACACTGATTTTCTGGGAAGGTGGCATGCTCAGAATAGAATATAGGAGCTCTGTACTAACCCCACATCATGCCTTGTCTTATGTTTCTTTTTCATTTGACCATTCTTGAATTGTATCCTTAAAAACAAACCAATTAACTTAAGAAACATGATTTCCTGAATAAAATTATTTTCTATGAGTCATTTTAGCAAATTATCAAAACTGAGGAGGGAGTTATGGAAACCCTCAAACTTATAGCTGATGGATCCTAAGGATGGGTGGCCCTTGGGACTTGCAACTGACATCTCAAGTGGAGGCCATGTTGTGAGACTGAGTTTTTAATAGGTGGGATCTGGGATGATTCCTGATAGTGTCAGGATTGATTTGAATTGTTAGATACATAGTTAGTGTAGGAAAATTAGAGAATTGGCTCTTGGTGTAAAGAAAATCACGCACATTCTCTGACTTCACTTTTAGAGTACAGTGCATTGATCCTGTATTCCACCTCCTTGTTTTTATAGCTTATAGTGCAACCTGGGAAGAAAAATGTGTACTTAGAAGCATTTTGCATCTTTGAGAATTTCTAAACTGCATGGGCACTAATTGGTAGACTACAGCATGGTATGCTGGGCATTTTGCCAAGAACATTACAGATTAAGTGCTACTTTGATATTTAGTACCTACCAGGAGAAAGTACTACAGATCCTAACCATGTGCCTACATGACACAAACAAGTTTGATTCATTACTTTCTGTATCTGCACCAACCCTTTTCTTGACACTGTTCTGAGAAGATCTTCATTGAACTATAATCATAACATTTGGGGATAACATAATACTGTTGTTAGGAGAATATAAAGAGGAAAGACCTACAATTACTTGATAACCTGAATGTCACTAGTCTGTGGATGAAAATATAAGAACCCATTATTGTTAGAGTAATAATTTTGCAGATTTACAGTGTTCATCTGCTGACCAGGCCTCTAGCCCCCAGCAATGTTCCATCTCTTCTACGCATTTATTAGAATTCCCAGGATCTGTTTTTGAAGGTTTTTGCATTACTCTGCAGGCATTATTGTTCCTCAGTGTTCTTCTAGACACCATGGCTTTCTTGATGTTCCTTGTAGCCAGCCATTGTCTCGTAGATGCCACCTTTTATGCTTATAGCAGGTGCCTTTACTACTCAGTTTATTAGCTATTCTGTGCAATATCTTCTTTAGCTTTTTCATAGACCCACTGAGCACCCAAGTCATCAAAGTTGTATGATATTTCATGGCAGAGCTAGGAAGAGTCCATCTTCCTTTTATGTTTTAATATGATCTCATGAGTCTCGAAAGATGAAAGCTTGACTCAATGTATTTCTTGACTTAATCAAACAGCACTGGATGTGCTTACTTAGAACCAGCTCTTATCAAAGACCTCATTATGCAGCTGCAGGGATAGAAAGAGCATATATTTCAATAATAGCCATAGAGCTAGGCTTGTAAGCACTTTAGATCCCCTGAGCTTCAAGAGTGGATGTCAACATGAAATTCACAAAGGCTAGCTCTTCCTTACTTTAGGATTAATCCCTTGGAGAGATGGGTCAGACCTCCCATGAACAGACACTGAGTGACTCATAATAGTTTGTTTTGTTTTGTTTTTTCCAAACACACTAAGATGAAGGTAAACCTCCAGAATTACACAGAACTGAAATTCTGATACTAAATTTCTTTAGTTTTCAAAAACTGGGAAACTCTGAGATCTTGTTTTACTAGTTCACCAGATGGCACCTGCCTAATATAGTTTCAATCCAGACTTAAGTTGGGACTTCCCATTGGAATTATAATATCCATATTAAGGTTGTAGGCTAAACGTATATAAAGGCCACCTTTGCTAGAATAAAGATTATATTAAGTTATTTATATCTATGATGCCATCAAAAACTAACAAATAAACAACAACAAAAAGAACCCAGAAAACTTTTCTTTTGATAGTGCATCTCATTTAAGAAACACCCTGAATTTAATTTGCTAAAGATAAATAAGAAATTAAGTACATTTCAGGTTTTTGTGCCAAGACTGCTAGTTAGATTTCCTTCACCAAATGCTCCAGTCTTAACTCACCATGACTTCAGTCCTTAGGTTTTGAGAAATGAACATCCCAAGGTCGGCGTGATCATTATTCTCTCTTATGTACAACCAATGTTTATTTTTAATTTGAGACTGGTAAATAAAACCTTGATGGAATTTTAATGGCATGTTGGACACACTTCAGTGTCCAGAGATGTGTCATCATATTCGGGAATGTCATTATCTAGATTAATTATCAATAGCAGACGGATACCATTAGAGCAATGTGAAAATAAGACAGGTTGTACATGAAATTTGCAAGCCAGAGAGTCCAGAGGAAAACAACTCTGGTTCGCAACTATTTACTGTATCTAAGTTCTTTTTTGTGTGTATGTAATGTGCATAGCTTTTCTACTGAGAATCTGCCTAAAATAATACCAGAGGGATTTTAACTATAATACTTAGTTTCATTTCTGAGGTCAAGTTATTCGTTTTAACATGCTGGATATGTGTCTAGATTCCCTGGTCTCTGAGAAGAAGAAAGAACACACTTTTCTCAGTACGTACATATATTTTTTTTTCCTTGAATTTTATTGTGTTCACATAAAGAAACAGCTGAAGTCTATTATGGTTCTGTCTTTGTACATTGCCAAATCCCACTTACTGGTTGATCCAATTTCAGTATATTTAAAAGTAACAAAAATGGTCAAGGAGAAAATTATCTTGATTGAGAAATTATTTTATTTACCTATCAAGGGTCTCCATGCTCTATAACACCAAAGAGTTTATGTAGTATTTTCAGACTTAATTAAACACCTTTGTTTTAAATAATATAATTACATATATTCTTCTATGGCATTTACACAATTATATATAATATCACCTTGTTGGAAATATGTCCTAGAATAACATTATGATGCTTATTTTTGAAGGTGTAAATACTAACCCACTTATCTGATTTTATCCAATTCAAGTGCCTCAATTGTAAAATACATCTTTTTATGTATCATATTGAAAAGAAAAAGAAAATGCCTACATCATATCTTTTAGTTTTAATGTTCAACTGTCACATAATGCAGTGTCTTTGAAGAAATATTTGATGGCGATTACGTTCAACATCTGTAGTTTTAACTACGCACATAACTCAATTGAAAGAATGACATTGAGAATAGCTATGACCAATTTCAATGACCAGAAGACAAGGACAAGAGGTCTTTCTCATCTTGTTGTCTTAACGAAAAGTGATCATAAAATGAATTTTAATTTCAGAGTTGTAAAAATGCACACACACACAAAAAGCGTGTTAGAATTGGTGGAATGTGGTATTTCAAATCCTAGGTTCGTCCCTTGCTAACCTTTGTGTAAGCAAGCTACTTTGGTTTTTCTAAATCGCGGATTTCTCCTTCTTGAAATGGCTGTAACCGGGACACCCACTACATCATATCGCTTGGATGATGGATGACAGCCATCTTCAGAAGCAGATGGTAGAGTTTCATTTTGTTTTTGTTAGTATTTCTGTTTGTTTTTACCAAGATGGTGCTACAGGAGGCTTCTGAATTTCACCCTCCTATGGGTGCACTGAATATCCATCTGAACATAGAGGAACTCCCCATGAGAAAAGTGCAGAAACTAACTCAGTGACTTCTACGTATCAGGCAAGAGAGAAAACGCCTACAGTGGTGTACAATCAAGAAGAAATCTCTAATGCCCAGCCTCTTACTGTGGAGCAAACGGGTTGGAAGTACAGCTGGTGCTCCAACTTTTAAGACTCCCATCTAAGGGATGGGTCCCCAAAACAACAAGTTCTGGAAGCCAGTGAAGCTTGTATTCATGAGTCCCACGGAGCTACAGAAAACAGAGTGGCATTTCTTCACCAGTCACAAGGCCGTGCTATGGCTACGCCCAGGGTTCAGTACACAGGGAACAGGCAAAAGACCCCACTGCCTCCTAGACATTCTCTGGAAAGAGTCTGACTGATATGCTCATTACAAGCTGCTGACTGAGCCTCTCTAATCAGCACACATCCAGATGCCAACTGCTACCCTCCCTGCAGCCCTGAGGCCCGGGGGAACTTGCCCCAACCTCCTCCCTCCAATTCACTCCAAATAAAGCCTAACTGGCAGTATCTCCCTGGAAGTATGCCCAAGTCAAACAAGGACACTACAAGAACATAAATTACCTGATGAATGTAGGTATAAAATTCTTTAACAAATATGAGCAATGTCAATAAACATTTTTTCAAAAATATGTAAATGGACAACCGGTACGTGAAAAGGCAGTCAAAATTACTAATCATCTGGGAAATGCAAATCAAAACCAAGGGATATAATCATCTCACAGTACTTAAGATACTATTGTTTACTAGTCAAGGGATAGCAAATGCTGGCCAAGATCTGGGGAAAGAAAACCCTTGTATGCTGTTCATGCTAAAATAATATAGCATAAAGGAGAAGAGTATGGAACTTTCAAGAAATTCACCATAGGACAACCGTATGATATAGCAATCCTACTTCTTGGTATAAAGTTAAAGGAAACAAAATCAGTATCTTGAAGAGATTTATGTCCTCCAGTGTTCATTACGGCAGTGTTCACAATAGCAAAGGTGTGGAAACAAACTAAGTCTATTGACAGATGAATGAATGAGAAAATGTGGTAAATGTCTGTATATAACATATGTAAACCTTATTCAACTACAATAACAAAGGAAACGCTATCATTTGTGACAACATGGATGAAACTGAAGGGCTTCATCTGAAATGAAATAAGCCAGAGAAAAACAAATACTGCAGCTTATCATATAAAATTTAAAAAAAAAACATGGAACTCATAGAAGCAGAGTAGAATGTCGCTTTCCATGGGCTGGGGGGAGGGGTGGGAGGAAGTAGGCAGAAGCTGGTAAAAAACATACATAGTTTCATTTATAAGATAAATAAAATCTGAGGATCTATTTGATAAAACTTATTGCCTACTTGAAATTTACTAAGCATGTATAACTTAAGTATTCTCACTAGAAATGAAAAAGTAAATATGTGAGGTGATGGATGTGTGAATAACATGATGGTGGGAATCCTTTCTCAATTCATACATGTATCTAATCATCACACTCTGCACTTTAAACATATTATCATTTTATTTGTTAACTATACCTCCATAAAGCTGAAGAAAAAAGTTAGAGAGCAATACTCCTTGCTCAATGTGCATACGTGCTCAGTAAATGTCAGCTTTTAGCAGTAGTGATAGCAACAAGTACTATGCAACCGTTTGCCTGCCTATGTTCTAGTTCATTCTTCAACTTCCCAGTGTGTGACCTTGGATAACCTGCCTAACTTCATGTTGCTCCACAATGTTATCTCGTAATAGTATATGAGGAGGAAAGCCCTCTCATATGATCTAGGTAAAATCTGTGCCTGGATAAAACAGTTGCGTTCCTTTCCTGTTTATTGCTAACAGGAGAAAGTTCTCTTCCGTAGGACATCCAGCTGGAATACCCTTTATTATGCAGAACATAAACTCATAGAATCCTTATCATGTGGAATACTGCCAGACTTATAGAATTCTTATAGAGTGGCCCGGTCTTTAATTAATGACCCTGACCATCTTAAGGACCAAGGCTTCTATTTCAATTTGTGCTGTTTAGTGTAGAATTAAAGTATGTAAAATTGATTGGAAATAAATGTACAATTTATATTTTCTCCAATATCCCTTTTTCTTTTAGACCTCATGGTAGTAGTCAGATGGGGAAAAATAATATGAATTGTTTTAATTTAGAGAATAAATTACAATTATTTGATAAGACAAAATATATGTGGAAAGCTATTAATATTGTCATACTGGTAATATTATGTAATTGAACCCCAAGAGCACTTTCTGAAGAGTTTCCCTTTTGTAGTAGGTATTCTGTAATGGAAAGCACGCATGTGAAGCACCCCTGCAGAATTCACTGTTCACGTTCAAGGGTACAGGTTACCTCATTTAATAAAGTCTCTTTTAATATAAAGATTTCTAAAATGTACCGGTACATAGGGGAAGCCCGGATGGTTCTGTGGGTTAAGCGCTCACTTTGCAGCCCCAGGGACTGAGGATCAAATCCCGGCCACGGCCCATGTGGACCCATATGCTGAACTTGGGAGTGCCCCCAGTTCGGTTCTCACAGGGGTGAGACCCCGGCCCAGGTCCTGCCCTGTGCAGCCCCGCCCACCTGTGGAATGAAACTATGTGGAAAACCCAATGATGTGCAACTATGGAGACTGCTCTGGGCCCTCCCCCTTCTCTCTCTCTCTCTCTCTCTCTCTCTCTCTCTCTCTCTCTCTCTCTGTTGAAAACAATAAGAATAAATCTTTAAAATGTACATAAAATGTATACTACATTCATCCCATCTTCACGGAATTTAGACTTTGGGGAGTGCATGTCCTTCTGAATTATTAAGAAAATAGTCTGTGACTACCTTTGTAGGATTCCTTTTCAGGGCTCTTTAGATTTCATCAGAACCTCAGAAGGCACTGGGCACACACATACACACAAACACACACATACACGAATTATAAGTACTTATAATTTCTCTTTCTGTGAAAGAATAACTGCTCACTTAAGTAGTTTGTCTTGTATATTTTCATAATGTTATTTTAACCCCCACTGCAGGATGAGAAAACTGAGGAATCAAAAGAAAAAAAAAAAAAAAAGAACTTATCCAAAACCTGATAGCAAGTTAGTGGTGGATACGGTGGAGCCAGGTGTCATTTCTCCCGGGGGGGTGTGGGGGGGTGGGAAGGGAACCAATGTGTTTTTCAAGGCCGACAGGTTTGATGTATAAAAAATGTCTCTAGGCAGGGAATTAAAGAACTCTAAGTCTCCTTCCAGCTCTAGAGCTTCTGTTAATAACAAGAAGAATTAGATTTTGAGTCTATCAAATATTTTTTGGGGTGGTGCCTCCTATATAGGATTGTTGGATATAGCAAGTAAAGATATAGAAAGTCCAGTAAAATTTTAATTTAAAATAAACAATGAAGTTGTTTTTAGTATAAACATGTCCCAAATATGTCATGAAGCACGCTTATACTAAAAAGTATACTCATTACCTGTCTAACATTTAAATTTCATGAAGTCCAGCATTTTATCTAGCAGCCCAACAATTGTGTAGAATAGGAGACACAAAGCATCA
The DNA here is from genome assembly GCA_004027555.1 of Craseonycteris thonglongyai. NCBI lineage: Eukaryota > Metazoa > Chordata > Mammalia > Chiroptera > Craseonycteridae > Craseonycteris > Craseonycteris thonglongyai. The sequence goes on from PVKE010010803.1 coordinate 19,563, forward strand.
GAAAACAGATTTTCTGTTTCTTTCACAAATTAATAATCACAGTTTAAAGAGACAAGCACTAAAAACACATGAAACATCTTAGGAAATACTGACCATTGAAGTGGGTCATTGTGACTCAGTCTTTCTCCCGGACTCCCCATCTTCTTCACATTACAGATGCATCTTACAAATCTGATACATATGCTTTTTTAGTGAAAAGTAGGACAATGCCTACCTTCCCTTGTCTAATTTGTTGATTGAAAAAATACGAAGAGCTTCAAAAGACTGTTTAAAGCGGAGCTGTCAGAATCCCCCTGTGGTTTAAACTGATCAAAGATTGCTCTGAAAAAAATGGTCATAAAATTGAAAAAGGCAGAGAGATGCTCTTCAAAACTAGATTCAATAGCGATCAGGCAGGATGTATTCTGCATTGAGAAATTTAAGGCTGTGCGCGCTATATAATCTTTTCCTGGAGAAGAATAGTGTTAATGAAAACTCTAATTCTATAGTACAAAAAACATGGTTTTTCTATCATGTCTCATAAAAACTCCCTTGCTCATCTTCTAAAGTAAGTAGCTAGTGTGCTAGTGTTTTTCTGTACACGTGGTTCACATGAGCATTGGGTGACAGGTTTGCAGGTAACCGAAAGAGAATGCACATCATCCTCAAGGTGAAGACTGAGTTCTCAAATCAATAGTAGAATCTGCCACTCAATGAGGGACAAACATATTTCAGGGTGGAGGAAATCTGAAACGGTTTAAAAGAAGTCTTCATTTTTAACAAATACACACTTGTCTCCCGAATAGTATGTAAACAGGTGGTGGTTGTAAATGAGTAAAGGAAAAGGTAGGATATGGGGCAGCATTTAAAATGCAATTCGAAAAGATAACAAAAACTGGTGTTTTGCATAGTACAGGAAAGTTTCAAATGCCCTCTATTCAAAACTATTACCCTTTGGTAAGTTATCTGCATTAGTTAGGATATGTTTAATTATGCTGCAGTAATAACCTCCAAAATTCAGTGACTTAATACAGCAAAGGATTACTTCTCACTCACATCTGTTGTGAGTTTGTTAGGTTCTCTTCTTATCAGAATCATTCAGGGTCCCAGATAGATAAATCATCTACTATTTTGACTACAATCAGTGGCCATGAAAGAAAGAAAAAAATAATTCTGCACTGGGAAGTGTAGGCTTTGCTCTGAAATTGCACTTATTTCTTTCAAAATGCATTGGCCTTAACTTGTACCAAGGCCTCATGAAGTCACCAGGAGGCAAGATAGGAGCATACTCCCACCGCAATCCTAGAAGACAGAAAGTGCAAATATCTGGCTAACAATATTAATAAGCCCACGGTATCTATTATTCTGCTCATTTTTTGGATATTTTCACAGAAGCAAACAGCTCAGAAGTGAAATCGACAATGGGTGGAGCTTGTAACTTACATGAAACCAATGTGAATCAAGAGTGGCTACATTTGCTTTAAGACCACAGCTACATCTTAGGGAGATGGCTAGGAAAGAACAGGTAAGTGACTTAATATTGAAAAAAACTGGATTCGATCTCTTAAAAGCACATATAATCATGTTTTGTTTTAAGGACTATTCTGTACTATACAGCAGCGGTGAACATACCAGACAAGATCACTGTCTCACAAGATTTGGTCTCTCAATGATAACATACTACTTCTCAGTCACAGACAAATACGTTACAAAGACAGAACCTATATAATTTAAATAAAATATGTGTATGAAACAACCTCAAGTATGGAAAAAAAGTCTAGAGGAAAAATGCCAGAATTTGACAACATAAGAAAAAAGCAGTTGGAGAAGCCGGGATGACTCAGAAGGTTAAGCTCTCACTTTGCAGCCCCGGGGACCGATGATTGGATCCTTGGGCCCTGGCCCAGGCGGACCCATATGCTGAGCTGGGGTGTGCCCCCAGTTCAGTTCTTGCCGGGGCCTATGCAGGAGGCTCCTGGCCCAGTTCCTGCCCTGCGCAGCCCTGTGCCCACCTGTGGAGTAAAACTATATGAAAAACTAATGCTGTCAACGATGGAGACTGCTCTGGGCCCTCCCCCTTCTCTCTCTCTGTCTGTCTCTCTGTCAAAAAACAATAAAAATAAATCTTAAAAAAAAAAGAAAAAAGGAGTAATCTAAATCTACTATGAGAAGAAAAGAAGTGAAGAAAAATAGTCCCGAGTATTTTTTCATCCAAACTTTAATACCAAACAACGATTCTAATTTAAATATATTTAAGGACTCTGCATCTCAGTAAAAAGGCAATACTTATTGAGTCAGCAAAATTCAATACAGAAAGTACAGTATATCACTTTTGAATAAAATTTTGTTTTATGCAAATTATATACGCTCTCCAATCAAAACCAGTTGCTCAGAAATCAAACATGATTCTATGGAAAAGAATAAGTTTTTGGATATGTGTTTGGGTTGTGTTTTATTTCTAATATCTAGCATCTGGTTACCACATAATATTCTAATCCCTATCTTTATTGATAATGATCAATACAGTTAACAGAACTCTTATCCTAGAACTCAATTTTAGTCAAGCAGAAGTGATCCCCTATGTGATTTCATTTGCTAGATACCAGAATATATCCTGACTACAGAAATTTCCTACATAAACAATAGCAACATTTTTGTTGTTAATCGTTGTTATTTCCTCATAGTAATTACCTTGTGAATTATAAAATTTTACGGAAAAAACATACTGAAAAGCATAACAAATTAATCATAACCCCAGTGTGATTTTCCTGAACTGATTTGTTTACTAAAAATATAGATTGATGAATACCAAATAAGACTCTCAAATATGAGGGAAAAGGAGCTTCAAATAAGAGAATTTGAATAACAATGCTTTTAAATGCACGGTTTTGCTCACTGCCCTGGCCTGATTCTAAGTAGAGCTAATGCACTCAGGCAACATTGCCACAGTCAAAAGGAGTCTAGCTTTAAGTGGGAAGCAGTGTTTGGGGGAGAGGAGACCTTGGAGATACCCCCAGCATGACAACCATTCACTTGTCTATGCTGTGTAAATCAAACTGCTGACAGCAAAGATCATTACTTGCTCTTGTTCATGCAGGTTGAAAGTTATCACAAGATAAAAGTCTTACATTTCTCACATTATAAAAAGGAAAAGAACGTTATTTTGGAGAACTCTGACCATTAAAATAAAATTTAAACCTTTCAAAGAAGTTAAGTAGAGCCAAATTTTGCTGGGGAAAACAACTCATGTGCTATAGAAACCAGCTTTCTACAATGAAAGCATTCATCATTCCTGGAAACAGAGACAAATAATAACAATAATAATAATAATAATAATAATGAAAAATAAACAAAAAAAGAGATGAGTACCATGAAGGAAAGAAGTTGAATGAACAGAAAAGAAGATAAACCGTAAGAAAAGAGTCAGGGGAAGCCGGGATGGCTCAGTGGGTTAAGCTCTCACTTTGCAGCACTGGGGACCGGGGATCAAATCCTGGCCCCGGCCCGTGCAGACCCATGTGTTGAACTGGGGAGTGCCCCCAGTTCAGTTCTCTCCCTGTCTCTGTCTCTGTTTCTCTCTCTTTCTCTGTCAAAAAAAAAAAAAGAGTAAAATGTCTACTGTTAGCAGTTAGGGTCACGTATTTTACACTCTGCTAAAGAGTGTCTAGTCTTCAAAAATTTGATGTTGAGACATACAGGATGTCTAATAGAGTCAGAAAGTCCTTTTTAAGACTGTGCACTGTCATTTTATGCAATAAAGCTTAATGCTTATGAATCAGATACTATATATGAGATGTCAAGACTCAGGGTCAGGTCATTATAGGGTGACCAGACGTCCCGCTTTTTAACAATTTGTCCCGCGTCCCGCTGCATTTTAAAAAAGTCCCGATTTTTGGAAAGAATGCATGACAAGGTAGGGAACAGCGGGAGATAGACCAAATTTTTAATCAAGAACCCCCTCCCCCCTGGTCAATGGTGTCCCACTTTACCCATGTTCAAATCTGGTCACCTTACACCTCTGGGTATATGACATTACAATTTATTGAGATATAAATTCATATGTTACTTTCACTGCTATAAAAGAATCAGAAAGAATGAAACCTTTCTCCCCCCAGGTTTTGGGAGAAAAAAGGTTTCACTCTTTCTACTCAACAACTCTGTCTTTGCCTCCTTCTCCGTGATTCAGTAGAGTTAGGGACTATGTGTTCCTTACACTTAGGAGAAGTTGTAAGAAGACAATTTATCCCCTTGTGTTTTTTTGAAAGTCAAAGGCAAATAAAGACTATGTTTGGAGTCTTTAGGAAAAAAGAGAGAGATTGACATGGAGAGAGACTGAAATATTGAACATATCCAAGTCTGGGTAGTATTTTAGACTGTGGATTCCAGAAGTTGTAGTTTCAAGACAAACTCCCTACTAGAGAGTCAGATAGGTGAAGAACACTTATGAAGCAATTTGTAAGTGATACAATAGGATCATTGTACCCTAGGAAAACAAGTTCATAGCCAGAAAAATACATAATACAGTTAGCATATTAGGCTGGTAGAAGCTCCAGTAACAAACAATACCTCATTCTCAGTCGTCTATCACACCAAATGTTCATAACTAATTCATTCTACAGTTTGTGCATCCCTGTTTCACACACACACTCAGAAACTCAAATCTCTAGAGGCTCTTCTATCTCAATGTGTTGCTTTCTGTTTACTAAAAGCAGGGGAAAAGGGACACATTTAAAGTTACCACTTCTTCTATGCTTTAGCTCAGAAGTGATGTATGTCCATTTTGCTCACAGCACTTTGCTTAAAATCTGTCATATGGGTAAGCTCATGGATAAAAATTGACTATTTGCTGAAAATTATTATTAATATTATAGATACCCATTATGTAATGTAGGGCTCATACAAATTTCTAGAACTCTCACACAATTAGACAAGGGGCTTCTCAATAGTCACTGTGTGGATTGACGATCAGGTCAACCCCCTTAATGTTTAGCCTTGAATCAATTGTCTGGTACATATGCAGAGTCCAGATGATGAAAGAAAACACAGTAGTTCCTATGGTGAAAAAGTATTGCCATCCAGCCAGATTAGAGATTGAGAATCAAATTTATTGCAAGTAAAGGAAATAATATGATATTTTTCCTACTTACCTGAAATTCTGTCAAAAGATTCTAAAAAAGCTTCCATTTAAAAAAAAAGATTTATTTTGTTGTTTGAGAGAAGGTAAGAGAGGAAGAAGAAGGAGTGCCCAGAACAGTCTCCATAGTTCTATATCATTACTTGTGATGCAGTTTTGTTCCACACAGGTGGACATGAGGCCACCTGGGACAGATACTGAACTGGAGGCCTTCTGCATGGGAGGCAAGAACCTTCACTGCCATCCCTGTGCATACCAGCTGCATCTCAGTTCAGCATATGAGTATTCATGGACCGGGACCAAGGTTTAATCCCTGTATCTCATGTTTGCAAGGCAGTGCTCAACCTGCTGAGCTATCCTGATATTCCAAATTTTTTTATAAAATAGATATAGTTAAAAGGCTACCTCTGTTCATTCATGATCTGTTCCTTAGTCAGGGAGACTTTTATTTATCTCATGGGAGGAGAAGTCTTTAACTTATAAGAATCCTGAGTTTAAATTATTACGTTCGACTGGATATTATGTTATTGTTAGTTGTTAATTTGATACATTTTTGAAAGACAGAGGAATTTTTGGTTTTTTATCTAAGAGTAATCAAAGGAGTTGTCAAAACTTTCTATTTCTTTTCTTTTCTTCCCTCCTCCACCTCCTCCTCCTCCTCCTTCACTGTGGGGCAGGAAAATTCTGGAAGAATAAAGTAGAATAGGTAAAATAGAGAAAAAACAATTTTATAAGAGATCATGACTCGGTATTTCTGAGGTTTGATAAAAGACATAAATGTACATATTTAAGACATCAGCAGGACAAATAAAAAGAACGCCATTCTAGAATGACTCATACTGAACCAACAAAATGCCAACAAGTAAGTAACAATACTGGCACAGTAAAAGGAAATTTACCTAAAACAGACCTTGAATTAACAACTCTGATACAGACTCACCCAGTTTCAAAATCCTAGTTAGTCATTAAAAATCACTGAAAAAATATGGGATAATTTAATAAAATTGTGTCAGAACAAATGGTTTCCATATAGAAAAAAATAAATAATGTTGAATACTTTCCTCACACTATACACGGAAGTATTATAAATCCCAGATGATCAAAGGGATTAAAAATATAATGCAAATCTTTAAATCTTTGGTGGAAAATGTCAATGAATGTTTTTCTTTCCAGTATTAAAAGACAATTTCTAAATTAAGACTACAAAAGTATTAACCATAATAATTTACAAATAGATACATTTGATCACTTGAAAATTGTTTCCCAAGAAAGCACCATAAAAAAAAAAGAAAAATTATAAGCTACACACTGGAAGAAATTATTTGAAAAGGTATCAATAGAGACACTAAACTGTATAAAGAAAACCTACAATACAATTAAATTTTTCTAATTTACAATGCTTAAAAAGCAAAGATTTCAACAAAAAAATTGTCAAAAAGGTATCAAAAAGAGGAGAAAATTCCACTGAGAAATAATTAGATGAGTAGCTGCCAAATCTTAACTGAGTCAAAAGGTACCATTTTATAGCCATTTAGTCACCAAATATAAAAATCTGACAACGCAAGTGCTGAGGATGACATACTTCAATGGAAACTCTTATGTACTGTGCTGAAACCATTTTTAAAAACACAATTTGATATTATGTTAGAAAATTAAATGTTTGCCTGTCCAGTAACTTGGAAATTCCACTTCTAGTTGTTTACCCTAAATAAGATGTTCAATACATGTGGCAGGATATTTAGTGCAGCACAGTTTATAATGGTATATAGAAAATTGGAAATAGCATAAGTTTTCATCAGCAGAAGAATGGCTAAATAAATGTTAGAATATTTATACAATGGAATTATATTTATCAGTAGAAGTTAATGTTGTAGAGCTACATGTAAAAATATATGCCAATCTTAGCAATGTTGAATTAGAAAGCAGGTTGCAGAAGAATACACGCATAGTGCGTAAGCTATAGTTTATGTATATGATATATACATAGTATACATGTAGATGTGAATGTATGTTTATGATACCATTTTCAAGGAATACTAAAAATATGTTTAGAATATATGAATATGAGATTAAATCATTTTTTTAATGGAGTAAAAAATACAAAACAAAAATTACAATAGAGGTGACCTAGAGAGATGTGGCAGTTGAAAATATATCAAAATGCAAAGTTTTAGTAATATTGTGTTTCTTGGTTTAGTTGGCAGGTTCTTTTTATATTAATATATATATATTAAAAACATCTATTTTTGTTATTAGATTAGAGAATGCCATAAAAATCATTTGCAACATATTGAACTAAGATTTATGAGGGAGGAAGACTCAAAGTACTGTGTTAACAACCACAAGGGGGATCTTAAACAAATCATACGATGTATATGGAAGAGCAGAGACTTAAGCTGATTGTCCACCAATAGGAGAGTGGTTGGTTGTTGGAAAGAAGAAAAGAGTTGTGGTGATATTCCAGGAATAAATAGCAACATTTGCAAATACACTGGAGGTAAATGGAAACAAGGGCTGTTCTAGGCATTGCCAATAGTCCACGCGTGGCAGGAGAGCGTGAAATGGGAGCTGAGATAGCTGAGGGTGGACAGGTAGCAGAGGATGTATCATAAAAGCATTCCTTTAGTATAGTTTAACCTCTTATCTACAGGCATTCATTTAACAAATGCAAGCCAGAGGGTGGCAATACTAAATTCACACGTGAATCCAGAAAAACTTGAAGCATGAAATAATCCCCAAACAAAGCTTTCAAGATCAATATCAGAGGAGAGAAGAAGACTACACTTCCGATAATTGAAGTGATGAGACGAAAAGCGGCAAGTCCAGTGAAGTGTTAGCCTTCTGATCGTGAATCCATCCCTGTACCTGAGCTGAACTAGCTGCTACTGATCTCAGCTTAGTGCAAAGGATGGAGTGGGAAAGATTTTAGGTGGGTGGACAGTGACCAAATTATTTATGCACAGCGGCCATGAGACCAGGGAAGGAACTTTCGAAAAGGAAGCTCAGCAATTTTGAAGGAAGGGACCTCCAGACACAGCCTGGTACATGCCAGATAAACGGGAATGGGGCAGGAAGGCCTGGACTCAAATAAAGCTTCAATTTCTGACAGTTTTACGTGCGTATAAGGATCTGGACGTCAATGAACAATTGAAATGGGACAAGGGTCAGCAGCCAGATTATTTTGATAGTGACTTCAAAATAAAAAGTAACGGATGGGGAAGCTGGGATGGCTCAGTGGGTTTAACACTCACTTTGCAGCCCTGGGGACCGAGGATTGAATCCCGGCCCCTGCCCGTGTGGACCCATATGCTGAACTGGGGAGTTCCCCCAGTTCAGTTCTCATCGGTATGAAGACCCTGGCCCAGTTCCTGCCCTGTGCAGCCCCGCGCCCACCTGTGGAATGAAACTATGTGGAAAAACCAATGATGTGCAGCTATGGAGACTGTTCTGGGCCCTCCCCCTCCTCTCTGTCTCTGTCTCTGTATCTCGCTCTCTCTGTCAAAAACTATAAAAATAAATCTTTAAAAAAAAAAAGTAACCGAAACCCAATACCGATGTGGATACACAGAACCTGTGTTTTCACACAAACTAGTAAGTGTCCTCCATCCACAAAAGTATCTGTTGGGTCAACTTTGAGGTTCTTCCTAAACGAAAGTTTTCTTTAAACAAGTGACTATGGAGTATGACTTTCATTAGTGTCTTTAATCAAAACTGTTTCTGGTTTCTTTTTCTAATTAATGGTCCAAAATGAATACTAAATATTAGAAGTTTCAACAATTTACCAACTATTTTCCAAATTGATTTCAGTTGAATGAATAAACATGTGTTCCACTCCTACGTACCATTCACACATTTCCAGTTAAGATTTGGACAAGCCACTCTATGCTAAAGAAACAACTGTTCACAACATCAGTCAGAACAGTGGGGATGTATCTGGCAGGAAAACAGAATCCACATGAGTATTTCAAGAGGCAGAATACCATCAGTTTAGTAAGCATTGAAGAGCAAAGAGAACTTTGAGGGACCTTGGAGATCGCAATGAGAGCTCACACTCTAGCATGGAGGCTACAAAGGGGAGAGTTTAGAACTTAGAGGGTGAGATGAAGGATCCCACAACATTAGGATCAGATCACTGAACGAGGAGGAATGGAAGGCCTGATACTGCTTCCTCTGAAGGGACCTTTGGGAGGGATGGAAGAAGCTGACCATTGGAACCAACTTCTTCTGGTACCATTTGATACTGCTGGTAAAAAAAAAAAATTCTTGATGCTCTGATTCTTCCTTACATCACCAGGAAGCGACCACACTTCATTCTACTGTTCTTGAGTCCCATCTAGTGCTCCTATTGGCAAAAAAACTAAGAAGGAGCCAGTCTCCAAGAAAAAAAATAATGTTTACAGAATCTCAACTCTGATATCACAGAGCTGAGTGTAGAAGGCAGGGTTTATACTGAGAGACAGCAGCTTAATAAACAGCACAGGCATGCAAGTTGCTTCACTGTAACAGCTTTCTCCATCAGCGCTTGTAGCACGAACACCTGATGGGTCTTGCCCAGGGATAGTTGTCCCATCTCTTTTGCTCATTGATATGCGGGGCTATTTCCCAGTCTGAGGAAAAGCAGGGATATTGAGTATGTAGAGTCTGGTAACACAAGAAGGCAACATTATTAAATTCTGAAGCCCCCTGGCGTTTGGTAATTCAGAACCATTTATGTAAAGAATGCTAAATGAATGGGCAAAGTTTGCATTTAAAATTTTGAATCGTTAAATGTAATAAAGCTAAGAGAGCTTTAGCTGATACGATCAAAGTATATATTACAAACTAGCTGCCAGGGGGCTTCCTCTTTATCAATCAATCAACAACTAATATTTAATTGAGTTTGCAAATTATCACTCAAAATTTACTAGAGGGGTCATGTACTAAGTTAATATGGATTGGAAATGGTTATATATTAGCAAATTCATATGGTTCAAGCTAATATATTAGTTTAACTGTGGTCATCAGCCTTAGATCAAATGTGAACTTCACCTTAGAAAGTAATGTGGTTTCCTTGGCATCTGGAGAATCTTGAGTTGTGGGTAACACTATAAAATTACTAACCACTTAATCTTATCTTCTTCCATGGTTGTATATTGAATTACCATACCTATTAAAAATAAATAACCTTGGGAAGTCCCAAGTATTGTGGTTAAAACCTCTGATTATGAGGTCAAAAAAATCATATGTAAATACCTTCCTTTTTATTATTATTTTTTAATCTAGACATTGCACTTGGGCAAATTATCTAAACAATCTGAGCCTCACTTTCCTCATCCAGAAAGTAAAAATGCATATGCCAATCAGGGTTGCTGTGGAGATTGCATGGAACGTGCAGTGCTTATAATATTTAACAGGGCTTATCATATTATAAACCACAGTAAATGGTATTCTCTCTATATTTATGTGTTATTCTTTCTAAAAGAATATAAGTAACAGAACTGTCATAACTATTAAAATAAGTAATCATATGTAAAGTGTATAGAATAGTTCCTAGCACATAGTGAATGCTATATGAGGATTTTTTTCTTATGAAAAAATACTAATCAGTATCTCAGTAGTACTACTGTCATGGCTATAATTATTATTTTTATTGCTATTATATTATTATGTGTGGGTCTTTTTCCTCAATCTCACCTCATTGTTTGTACCTAGATGACAAAATATGTTACAGAGCTCTGTTTGCTACATGAATCCAAACTATATATGTGGTATACATGTATGTACACACATGCATTGTGTGTGTATGGTGGTATGATGTGTCTGTGTGTTTGTGTAAAGAATATTTTATGGGCTCAAGTTATTTCTTGGTGTCAGTTATCATATTTTGCCCTATCTTTGCATCACAAAACTCTGACTGCAAATACCGTATTTGGGAAGGTAAAGTCATACTATACATCATATTATACAACCCTCCAGAAAAATTTGACTCCATCATACTACCAGTCTTACATTGATTAGGCAATAATTCTTCATGTATTGGAGATAGAAAGGGATCGGGACCAATGGCAAATGATAAATTACATCACAATCACATGACTTCTGAGCTGGCAAGGTTTTTAGAGATCTAGTAAAAATTGGATTCAATTTTTACAAATCGGGGACACGGAAGCTCTGAAATTTGAAATTAAGAACTTGGACTGATTTTGTGTAAAATACTTTCAGCATCAATTGCCCAGACACTACAAAACCTCCAGTAAAAGACCATTTTGCTTGTTTGGGATTGCTTTCTGGAGAAACTTACCACCTAACAGTGTAAGACATTGTAATTTTATGTAATTCCCTTAAAGAAACTCCCTTATACTACACCAAATGTTTTTTTAACAGCCTTTAAATGTTTTCTTGCCGATTAGTACTGCATTCTAGAACCAAGTTTCATTCTTTTTCTTTTTTTTTTTTTAATTTACCAGAACTCCTCTAGGCTTATATGCATATTTAAAGGAGTAGTTAGTAAGAGAGGTTGTCCTAAAGACTCTTCCCCTCAAAACCAGCCCAGTGTACACCTGCCCTATGACACCATGCTGCTTTACACGATGTTGCTGTGAACAGTCTCCTCCCACGAGTCACTGCCACGGCATCTGGTCTACCTTTAGTGATCTCAGTAACAGCAGTATCTTACATTATTCAGGGATTGTCAAACGCTGTGCATAATTCATTAGTATCTTCATTTTACTCATTGTAGACCTCCAAATCCACCTAATGTGTTATCCTGCACCTTCTTTTTAGGTCAAAGTAATCTCAGTCAGCTTTTCTACCTCTGTCCCCGTCCTATCCGAACAGTCTTGACTAGATTTATGTATCTTTTCAAGCATATATTCATGGTGATGTTCATCAGGTTTAATAAAAAGTAGTTTTCAAGGCTATAAACTAAATTTATTGTTATATAATTGTCAGTGCTATTAATATGTCTCATGCTTAATGTCACCGATTTTATTGCTACAAACTTACTTTGCAATGAAAAGAATAGTGCTGACAGATATTTGTGTATGTGTGCAGGTAGGTGTGATTGTGTGTGTGTGTGTGTGTGTGTAACGCATTGCCTTCTATATCAATATATCACCGCATGTGGCAGGTTCTGATAAGAAAATAAGAGATACAGAGGGATATGGAAGAATTTCTACATTACCTTTATCACGTTTGTCTTCATCGGTGAATACAATGTTGATGGAAGTGTACAATGGCAGCCCTGGAAAATGTCATATGCATTTTTTAGAACACAGAAATGTATGAGTTGCAAAATGGGTGTTTAACTACACAAGGGCTCAAAGGATTCACTCTTATTTCTTTTGGTTGTGGAATATAAGTTTACAAAATAGGGATTAATTTAATACTTTCTTAGGTTTTTGTTACTAAAAATTTAAAGTTCACTTAAAGAGTGAAAAGTACAAATGTTATTTTGTGCTTCAAATTTAGACCGACACCATTAAAAGCAATGGATATTCATAATAATGAAATAGCTATGAAAAACTGATCCCTTTTTAATTAGAATATTACTGTCTAAAACCTAAGTACCCTAATGGGAAGCAAAATGGTTCAATGGAATGGAGACTGGCTAGTTCCTTATTGGGCAAAATTAGACCTAATTAGCTGAGTTTGTTAGTAAAAAATAAATAAATAAATAAATAAAATAGACCTGCAAAATAGGGTGAGGAATAATAAGCATTTGATTTACTGTGTTTTTTAAAAACTAGAATAAAGAGGCACATTTCATTGCTTTCTTCATCCTGCTCTGATGTACAAAATCAGAGGATTATTTACAGAGGATCATGACAGCAGAGATGAAAGCCGTGGGTACGTTTCTAGAAACAATTTCCTTTGGGTTAGAGACAAGAACCTAGATTTGCTGATCTTAAAGTAGAAAGGACTTTTACAGACAGTATTTTAATCATTAGTAAAATTGTGTTTTTGCTTTGAAATACTTGTTTTTTTGTTGTTTTTTTCTCTCTAAAGGAATCCATATAGGAAAATGCAATGCTTCAAGTGAAAGAATTTTCTTCTTTTTGAAATGGAAATGAAGGGCCAGAATTCTACCTGTTAGCTTCCTTCTCCCACCTCCAAGATTACCTTAGATTCTTTCCTGGGGCACTTAGTAGGAGAGCTTGAAAACCACAAATCTAGACCAACCTTTTTTATAATCTAAGAAACTGACTTAAGACTAAGTCTTTGTCAAGGTCACGTGTGTAGAGAAGTGGCCAGTACTAGACCTTTATCTTCTAAGGAAGTGAGCCGGGGCCTACGTACAATCCTGCCCCACCGTAGTTTTGTGCAAACTATTTATTCAGCATAATTAGTTCAGATATTATTTTTTTAAAACTTATTTTATTATTTGAGTGAAGTTGTGAGAGAGACAGAGAGAGAGAGAGAGAGAGGAAGAGAGGGTTCAGAGCAGTCTCTGTAGTTGTACATCATTAGTTGTGAGATGATTTCATTCCACACAGGTGGGTGTAGGGCCACACAGGGTGGGAACCAACCCAGGGGGTCTCCCGTATGGGAGATGAGAACCTTCTCCACCATCCTAGCTATTACCAGTTGAGTGGCAGTTCAGCATATGGGTTTGCATGGGCAGGGGTTGAGACTAGATCCCTGGACTTTGTGATTGTGAGGCAAGTGCTCGACATGATGAGCTATCCCAGCATCCCTAGTTCATACATTGTTAAGGGACAGGTGGAAACTTTGAACCTTCATTATATCACCAAGACTTTCTAAAGTCTTTTTGCTATTTTACTTCTACACATTAATTTAGTAGCAATTGCCAAACATGGCGTAATCTTAACATAAGAAAAATGAAAGCAGCCTGAGCACAGAAGATAAAAATCCCTTTCCCCAAAGAACTTACACTATTTATGGGGGACAAAAACAATGCTATGTGAATGATATAAAGAAAAAGAATTCTGTTGTTAAAGTGAATTTCACTGAATGCCATTATGAGGGATTTTATTGAAGAGAACGTTGGATAAGATAAGGAAGTTTACTGTTAACTTGAGATAGGCTTCAAAGATAGAATGGAGACTAAACAAAAGGAAATCACATATGTTATTTTGAGCTTGAAGAATAGCAACTTAAAATGTGAGTCAGTAAATGCAGAAATGCTTTATGTAATCAAATGTACAGTGTTGCCTTGATTCAATTTGACAATGATGAGCATTGTTAATTAATAACTCTTTAGTATTCCATTAGTTTACCTGGCTGAAAATCTTTGTTTCCTCACCATCAACACTGATATTTTCGGGCTGGAGAAAATGTTTTACCAACTTTAAAACTGATTTAAAAATTAGTGGTTGAATTTTTCCAAATAAACGTGGAATTTATTTGTTTATTTATTTTATGTTCAAGGTTACTTGTACTTGGCAAAAACACAATATCCTGCTCTTAGAAAAGTAGTGTTTAAAAAACGATTATTCATAGAACTTCAAAGTAGAATTCTCAAGTGTCCTTGAATTTCAAAAAGATTTTACAAAATAATATCTTAAGAAATTCAGTGTAAATAAATGAGAAATTAGAAGATTACATTTTCTTTAAAAACATGATTTTTACAAATTAAAAGCACAAATTCTTGGGGATGAAGATGTTTTGACTTTGAAAAGACCCAAAGTATATTTTACTAATAACTCAGGCAATTCTGAATTCCAATTTATAAGTTTTGATTATTTTTTAAAATCTGTAAAGAATTTAATCTATATAATAAAAATATCTCTGTTTTACCATACTTGCTATTTAATCTAAGAACAAATGGAGACAAGGAATATTGAACACACAACCTATTTTTTATTATTCATTTTAAAGGTAAATTAATCAATTGTAGACAGGCAAAATAGATAATTTAGGACCATTTATTCTACACCAAACACTGTATTGTTTTTATCACTTTATCTAAATTATTTAGCTAGTATGTGTTATATGTATACACATATATAATATATATATATATGCAGCCACTATAATTTTTTTTTTTTGTCTTTCAGGATTTATTTAATAAAAATACATTTTCTTATTAGTGTTACCATTACAGAAAGTTTATCTGAAAACATATCCAAAAACCATAAAGCAAAATCACCCTAACATATGTCTTCTGCATATAGAATTTTAATCACTTCTGTTATCTGCTAAGCACCACAGGAAGCCTTGTTGTCATGTTCCTTTTCTGTAGAGGATTTGGAGTGTTCTCAGTACTATGGTGCTCAATAACCAGAGGGTTTGAGTCCAACAAAAGATGAATTCTTCCTTTTTGAAAAGAAAAATAAACTCTATACAAAAGAAGTTTCTGTACTTATTGCTTATCCATATTAAGAAAGGTTTTCTGTTTTTGTTTTGTTTTTTCATTTTTGTAGGCATTTATTAAGCTAGAATACAGTAAATTTTAAGTTTACCTCGCAAATAACATAATGTTTTTTTACAATGTAATAGGGTTAAATTTACCAACTAAAATCTGAACCTCTGTTAGATTCCTTATCTTTCAATATGTTTCTTTGCAACACATACTACAGTAATTATATATTTTAAATGTTAATTAGTTTTCCTGAAAGTGAAGATAAGAATATTTGAATTTGTTGCACTGGGGCTAAGTGTTAACGTGAGAATTTCACATAAGCCAAATACTTAAAATATAATAAATACAGAAATAGTGTATAAAGATGTGTTTTTAAAAAATCAAAAAACTTATCAATAAATAAAGAACTGACATACTAAAATGGTTCTAAATATCTCAATTCAATATAGTTTCAGACATTTTCCTCATGATTCTTTGGTTAAAATGTACAGGAAACTTTATAAATGAATCAAAATAAGATAGTTCACCTTTTGAAAGTTCATTACACCTGACACTTTTCATCTGAAATTTTTATTTCAGCAATAGAAAATAAATATTATCCTGTTTAAAACATCCATTTTGTAAGACTTTAGAGCCTTAATGTGGATTTGCATGTATTATCAAGAACAGACAAGTTTTGGTTATTTCAATTACTATGCCATACCTGTTGCTTGAAATTTGTAGCAAGACAACTACCTTGAACGACAGAACCTGCTATGTCCTATTCTCATTCCTGTGACAGTAGCTGTGATTGAATCTGCTAAAGAGCACATTATATAATTTTCTGCAGTTGAAAAGGCCAGTGGACAGCTATAAACTGAAAGGTCATACCTGATGTGACTCAGAGGATAAAAACAGTTCAGTTGTTGCTAATTAAGTTATCACCTCTCTTGTCAAGTCTACATGAAATTTGAAGAGAATTTGGAAATTACATTTCACCAAATGAAAGGCCCAATACGCACTCCGCACCTCTTTAGCACTGAGTCTGACATGAATCTGAACTCTGCTCATTCCAGGGTACAGGCATGTCTGAGGAGCTAGCTGTGCAAATCCTCCATGGTTAAGTGTGAATCTAAGGATTCTTCTGGTAAGGCAGAAGAGAATTCTGGGAATGATTTTGTTGCTCTGGTTCACTTCTGATCGACTTAGCAAAATATTATTGATTCCTGTCGGGAAGAAAAATGTATCTCAAGAATACTAAAAGAAATTAGCAAAAGAGAGAAATACTAAAATAAATGCTTTAGTAAAATCTCCGTGGGCCATTGGGAGCAGCTGACTTGGGATTTGAAAGTGATAGGCCAGTCAACAGAAGTGTCATTGGTAACTTTTAGGTCAAACATACAATGGAATGAGTATCTTGTCATGGACACTGGGAACTCAGAGAGCCAGAACAAGCAAGGAGGAAAATTGTGGATTGCAAAGAAATCACTTTCAAAGATTTGTAGAAATTATAGGTGTAGTGGGGTAAGACACCTGTCTTATCTAAGGAACATCTCCAGACAAAAAGGTTTAGACCCATAAAGTGTGCAGACTCTTGAATCACTAGAATGGTATAAAAAGAAAAGAATATCTTAAAAGTGATTTAGGTCAATTTCTTCATAGCGGAGACAAAAAAAGAGAAAGAAAAAAATCTATGGTGTAGACAGGTTAACTTTTTCAAGTTTTAGAACTACAACTGGAAGCCAACTTTCTTCTTTTAGTCCTGAGCTTATTTCACTATATACCATTGCCCCTAGTAGAATATTCAGCTCAAGTGTTTGTTAAACACCTCCTGGATAAATAGCATGAAGCCTTGTACCTAAGCTATTTTTCTGCATTAAATGGTGCAATTTTGGAAGAAACATAAATTTCAGCACATCAGATGGTCCTGCTGTGCAGAATAGCTTTCTATAGTACTTTAATTTTCTAAAATTGTGAAATAAGCTTCCTGTGGTATTGAATCTTTTCCAAGAAGTAATTAAAGCATGAAAATTTGAACATAAAGTGCATGATGGGAAGAAGAAAGAACCCAAATATGTTCACACTTGAGCAGTAGAGAGTACCAGTGGCCACTGGAAATGTCCATGTAAATTATATGAGAGGACAGCACCAGAAATCGCATTAGGATGTGAATTTGCTCTCCTACTAAAACGTGCCCTTTCATTTTCAGTATGCACTTTCTAAATAAGGAATGTTGATAATGCTTCAATGTAAATTGTTAATTCTATCTTGGAAAACAGATACCATTTAAATATTTATAGTAACACTGGTCTCCAATTTTCATGGAGAGAAGTATATTAAAGTTTCAGTCCAGATAAACATGACTCTGCCAATGACAGATAAAAAGTACTTCCTTTATTCTTGTGCATTTTAGCAGAGTTGCATGTTATCTTTAGATTTTTAAGCATGATATTTCAAAAGTTATAATTATTGGAGTTTCTATAACAGTCAAAAGTAATAATTTTTAAACATATTTCT
This sequence comes from Craseonycteris thonglongyai, assembly GCA_004027555.1. NCBI lineage: Eukaryota > Metazoa > Chordata > Mammalia > Chiroptera > Craseonycteridae > Craseonycteris > Craseonycteris thonglongyai. The sequence continues at coordinate 37,475 of PVKE010010803.1, forward strand.
TGGAATAAGTCATTTATCTTTTTCAATCCTTTTATTAATTTTTCCTGAACTCCTGTTTAGGTACTTTCATTCCGCCATCTGCATTAGTTTTCTTAAATGATCCACTGGACTTTTTTGTCGAGTTCATGACCTCTTCAGCAATATCATCATAGCTTTCAAACAGTTAGCATCCACTTCTCCCTGCCTTTAACCTTCATTTCCAACCCTTCATTTTTGTTCTATTGATTTCACTATAGAAAACATGTCATATAGTTCTTGCAAGTGAGACATGATTTAAAATCAACTTAGGTCTTAGGGTAAATATTACTGCTAATCTGTTTAGGACATGAGATTGCCATAACTATAAAGTAAATCTGAATCACTTCATTTACAAAAGATGGCTAAAAGCACAATAAAAGTTGATTATTCCATTTGGCTACAAATAATAGGGACCAGATTTGACCTCACATATTATAAAACAGCAAAACATATAAATAGTAGTTTTCAGATACTGAACAACAGCTGGTATATGACTGTGATTCTGAGAAAAGAGAAAAATATCGAAGTGAACCCAATAGTTTGCTGCCTATCATCTATTTTCTAAGCCAAAGTGCATAAGGGAAACCTGAGCAGAACTCCACAAACTCACTGAGTGGAGGGGCCAATTATGGAAGGGAAGAGAGGCCAAGGCAGCTAGAATTTTGATAGTAGAGTAATCGCAGAGGAGAGTTGCATGGTGGGATAGGGGGAGGTCCTTGATGCTGTGGCTAAAGATTCATCAGTGCGTGAGTGAGACTAATCCACCGGAGACTGGGGAGAGAACCGTTGGAAAGCGGCATGCCAAACAATTTTCAGAGATCACACTGGGTTGGGAATAGTTTGTGTTCCAATCAGAGTAGAAAAACTTCCTACTACACAGGGCTTCATCAGAGAGAGTCCCAGAAATGGCATAATTTTGTAATTAAAAGCTCCTGTGGGCTGCTTTCACCATACTTATTATTTAGAATACTAAATATTTATGTTAAAATGTCATTTATCTCCAATTGATGCAGAGATTCAATGCAATCCCATTCAAATTTCAGCTAGGTTTTCAATAAAACCTGACCAGCTGATTCTGAAATTATATGGCAATGTATATGACTAGACTAGCCAAACATAATTTTGAAAATGAAGTTAGAAGACTTTTTAAAAATACTATAAACTACAGTATTCAAGAGAGTCTGGAAATTGACTCACTTCAACTGATTTTTCAAAAATATGTCAAGCCCTAATTTTAAAAGCCCCCAAAATAAAAGTCCTTAATGAACATATAGAAAACCTTTTTTAGAGTAATAAAATGACTAACCATAAATTTAAAAAAGAAGATAGATTTAAATTCATGCAAATAAAACTTTGGTTCTTCAAAATATGTTAAGAAAATGAACAGGCAAGTCATAGAATAATAGAATATTTACAAAACATATCACATAAAGGACTTTTTCTAGATAAAGAATTTTTCAGTTCTAAAAAATGGACAAAAATATACCATTCAGAAAACATGATATAAAAATTACAAATAACCATAATAAGAAATTGAGATACCACTACACATCCCTAGAACATGTACAATTAAAAAAGGTGGACAATAGCATAGAGAGGTAATGCTGGACAGTAACTCGTATTCTCACACATTGTTTGTGGAATGTAAAATGGTTCCAGAATCTAGGAAAATAGTTTCATTGTTTGTTATTTAATCTTTTCATATGACTTTGCTGTTTCCTTCCAAGGTTTTTATCCAAGCTATATCAAAATATATACGAAGACTTATACTCAAATATTCACATTAGCTTTAGTCATACACCAAAATGATCATTAATTTGTGAATGGATAAGCAGATGGGGGTTTATTCACACTGCAAAGTACTACTAAATCAAGAAAAAAGAATACTGCTCAGGAGTACTATTAAGTATTTTAGAAGAATGAACCACTGATAATAGCAATATAAACACATCAATCATTATGAAAAGTAAACGAAGCCATATACAGGCTACATACCTTATAACTTGCTCATATGACATTGAAGGAAAGTTATGATTAGACACAAAGTAGATTTGTGGTTGTCAGAGAGTGAGGATGGGGTGGGAAAATTCTATGAAAAGGGGAGCAAGAAAACTCTTTGTGTTGATGAAAATGTTCTGTATTTATGCTACATTGTGGGAATAAAATACAAGTCACATATGTAATTTAAAACAATTTTAGTAATCATATTTAAAAGGTAATAAGAGAAGTCTAAATTTAATTACAATGAATGTTTTATGTAGCTTGTTAGATCCAAAATGATATTCTCCCCCATTGCACTCGTGTTCCTGGGCTCAGATACCACACACGTCTGGCTGCCACTGTATTGAATAGTGTAGTTCTATATCATGATTTGGGAGGTTTGTTCCTATACTTAGACTGTGACAGGTTAAAAAGACTCATAAAATTGTTCACAGAAACTTACACATTTTATTGTAAATCATACATCAAAAAACTAACTAAAAATAAAAATAAAATAGTACAAACAGTGATTATGAGAATGAATGACTTCTTTTTATATTTTATAAAGAATATATTCAGATATCTATCTCTCTAATGTATTATCTATCTATCTATCATCTATCTGTTTATCATCTATCTATATCTATTTTTATCTATTATCTATCATCAATATCTATCATATCTATCTATGTAACTATTGCTTTATTATCTTTCTATATTTATCATCTATTATCTATCTTATGTATCTATCTTGCATTTGTCAACCTTTAAAAAGAAATAAATTTTTTTTCAGAAACTGTGTTCTATATACAGAAAGTCAGACAGCAGAGAAAAAAATGTGCAAAATCGTTTTTTTCCCTAAGTGAGAACACAGTGTATACAATGTTTTTGTTTTTGCTTTCTTGGATACATATATTTAACACTATGGTTTCCAAAATGTTCAGCTGACTCTTGAGTGTTGGGAAATACAAGACTTTAACATGATGCTAATGTGTTCTAGGGGAAAGATAGTCAAATCATAGCAGTGTCCCTTAAGGTATACATATGCCATTAATCTGTGTCAGCGACAGTAAGAAAACAACTCCAAGGGAGAAGAAGTAAATGCCTGTATTATGGATTCATTCTTCAACAGAAGCTCTTCAGTGGATTGTTCATTTTAAATTCAATGCAGAAATAAAAAATAGCATCTTATCATGTAGCTTCAGACAAATAGATGCAAGACTGGGCCTCATCGCCCTGGGACCTCACTCTCAGTTATTTCAGTGACCTTCTGGGATAATTATGATCACCATTTACAGAGCTTATTGATTAAGTAATCAATAAATGATGATAAACCCAGGCATTTCTAAGTGTGGGCATTGAAAGCAGCAGTAGAAGCAGCAGAACAGGTGCTGAATATTAACCTTCCACCTGGGTGATAGCAGAGGCAAGGAAAAAATACAGCATTCTAAAGGGCTGTCCATGTACAGCTAGGGAAACTGAAGAATTCCCGCCATTTACTTCCATCTGCCCTGAGTTCATGACACAGCAAAGCACTGTCCAAAAGGACATTTCAAAGCTACTTAACACAAAATGGGAAATAGAAAATGCTCACCCTCCCACACATTTTCCCACAGAATTGCTGTGTCTCTTCTTCGTTACCTTTACTGTTTGAAGTACCCTGTTGTATATTGTTGTAAATCAATTTTTCCTGAAAATCCACAAAGTGAAATATTCTTTAAAACGTGTTTTTATTTAAAGTCAAGGAGCAAGTATGAAGATTTTCTACAAAATTACTCTTCTAATCTACTCCGGTTTATTTCTGTTTATTTGCATATACAGCAAACATGAGTATATATAAGCATGAGAGACAGCATATTGTTTTACATTGTGCAATTAAATGTTACTTTGATTGTGGAAATGCATAAATTGAATTTAGTTTCCTGTTGAAAAAGGTAGGATAAAACCAAAACATACATATATATTTCAAAACCTCTTAGAATATTACAAAATATTTTCATTTATTTAAATATATATTTATAACTAGGTAAAAATCTTATTTATATTATAGTGGATATACCAATGAGCTACAAAATTTAAATCTTAGCAAACAATAAGCATAATATATTATACTTTTGGGCAGTGTTTAAGTTCTTATGTGATATGATTATTGAGAGTGTTCCCAAAATTATATATATGTATACTCAATATATAGTATGT